>CM077442.1:47266127-47504505 GCA_039654765.1 Mylopharyngodon piceus
TCCATGAACTTCTTCCCAGTAACGATCCCTGCATTATTTATCAAAATTGTGACATCACCAACCTCACGCTTTACCTTAATAAAACAAAGGGAGTCAGTCATAATTTACACTTGTTCTTATTAGACTGTCAAAATTTAAACTCACTGAAATCGAAAAGTTAGAACTTAGTCATTATGTTCATTGTATTTTTATTTTTGTTGACCATTTTGATTGCACTTATAATGAAGAAAATTAAGCTGAAGCAAGTAAAAGTTGTGTGACAAAAACATTTTACAGTGTACTGAAAATAAACAGTGAGTGAAAGAGAGTGGAAAGCATAATGTTTATGGTCATTACAAGTGTTGATGCCACTTAAAACACCTGCGGGTAGCTGACATTTCATTTCTCACAGAAAAGACCAGTCACATTCAAATTTACAAATCCAAAAACACATCAAAAAAATATTGTGTCTATGTCCAATTGTCAGCTACCCATGTAGTGTATGAGTTCTACATGTCTTTGTGATGAAGTGTAATTGTATATTCTACCTGGTTTGCGATTCTGTACACTTCCTCCCGGTCGCTACAGTCGCAGGTATACGTGTACGCTCTTGCTCCGTGCTTTTCTTTAATCATACGAGCAGTTTCTTTATTCCCGTCCTCGTTAATATCCCACAGCACAAGGCGCGCGTCCAGGCGCGCGAACTCCAGTGCCATGAGGCGCCCGATGCCGCTGCCGGCCCCGGTCAACAACACGATCTCCCCGGACACACTCTTCCTTCGAGCCGGTATAAATAACCGAACGAAGTTTTCTAAGCTGTAGACCAGTAACATGAAAAGCACCTGAAGAGTCTCCAAGAAAAAGTTCATGATGATGGCGAATAGATCCTAGAGACGCTAGGGTTAAGCGTTTGGATAAGGGTCGAGTTTATTCAACTTTTTAATTTGTTCAACGTTTTCAACACTGTCGATATCGCAACAGATGAATAATTTAGGTAGTTAGGTAAAATCATAAGATCGGATTTATTCGTTGTCTAGTGCGCTACAACCCTACTGGTGTCTTACCTCGTTTCGATTAGAACTCAATAATACAACGACAGATTTGCACCATTCATTCCGCCTTTAACCGAGTGGTTTGGTTATCGACCTTCGCTCTGGCTGCACAGTTCGCTTCGTGTTTACCGAAAGACAAAGTTCAGTATTCGTGTACCGAGCGTCCTAACGGGGTAGGATGTGATGGGCGCGGCATATGTTTAACCCTTTCATGCATGAATTATGATAACCTCAGTCAAGATTTTTAAGGTTTTTATTGCTCTTAGGGCATGAAAAAACAAGATTTGAAATGTAATTTTTTAACATATTTTTCAAAGAGATTTCCAGATGTCCATGCATTTATGGTTTAAACTGAAAAGGTATTAAACATAATACAGTAATAACACAGCAATATTGTGTGTATTTAAGAAACCAATCAATAAAATTATATAAAGTCATGTGAAAACTATAAAATATATACAAAAAATATAAATGCAAAATATTGCAAACGCAGTTGAACTTCATACAAGTTGAACTTCGCATATCTGATATCAGAGATCTCTACAATCTGTCATGGTAAAACTGGAAACCCAAATCAGATGCTCCCTCCTTTGTACCAGAGTATGTCAGTTTACCCTTATTAGCTGTTAATTCTGATTATGTTTAAGATGGACACATTTCTAACAGCTTTCCAACAGCTCTCCTCTGAGAAAACCTAGCTATCAGGTGTTTTCAGGTAATCAGATTACTTTTTTGATGTTACGAGTAAAGTAACGCATTACAAGTAATGTGCATTACATAATCAGATTAATTTTGATGTTACGAGTAAAGTAATATATTACAAGTAACGTGCATTGCGTAATCAGATTACTTTGTGATGTAAGGAGTAAAGTAACGCATTACAAGTAACGTGCATTACGTAATCAGATTACTTTTTGATGTTACGAGTAAAGTAACGCATTACAAGTAACGTGCATTGCGTAATCAGATTACTTTTTGATGCTACGAGTAAAGTAATGCATTACAAGTAACGTGCATTACGTAATCAGATTACTTTTTGATGTTACAAGTAATGTATTACGAGTAACGTGCATTACGTAATCAGATTACTTTTTGATGTTACAAGTAAAGTAATATATTACAAGTAACGTGCATTGCGTAATCAGATTACTTTGTGATGTAAGGAGTAAAGTAACGCATTACAAGTAACGTGCATTACGTAATCAGATTACTTTTGATGTTACGAGTAAAGTAACGCATTACAAGTAACGTGCATTACGTAATCAGATTACTTTTTGATGTTACGAGTAAAGTAACGCATTACAAGTAACATGCATAATGCATTCAGATTACTTTTTGATGTTACGAGTAAAGTAACGCATTACAAGTAACGTGCATTACGTAATCAGATTACTTTTTGATGTTACGAGTAAAGTAACGCATTACAAGTAACGTGCATTGCGTAATCAGATTACTTTGTGATGTAAGGAGTAAAGTAACGCATTACAAGTAACGTGCATTACGTAATCAGATTACTTTTGATGTTACGAGTAAAGTAACGCATTACAAGTAACGTGCATTATGTAATCAGATTACTTTTTGATGTTACGAGTAAAGTAACGCATTACAAGTAACATGCATAACACATTCAGATTACTTTTTGATGTTACGAGTAAAGTAACGCATTACAAGTAAAGTGCATTACGTAATCATATTACTTTTTGATGTTACGAGTAAAGTAACGCATTACAAGTAAAGTGCATTACGTAATCATATTACTTTTTGATGTTACGAGTAAAGTAATGCATTAAAAGTAATGTGCATCATGTAATCAGAATACTTTTTTGATGTTATGAGTAAAGTAATGCATTACAAGTAACATGCATTACGTAATCACATTACTTTCTTGATGTTAATGCAAATTACATTCTTATAACACAAATACATTTATTTACAGTCAAAAAAATTTACTGCAGATGGACAACAGTCACAGTAATAGTATATGAATTGTATCTGAAATATAGCTATTGATGCATGATGTCCACTTTAGTGGACAGATGATTAATCAGAATTTTCTCCCAATCTAAAATCAATACTTGGAAAATTTAACTGTGATATGACTCATTATTGCTTGATGCTACAACATTTTTTTTTACCTGCAAGAGTCTCCTAGGATAGAAGGAATGGATGGATATTCCGGAGCAACTTGGCATTACGGACTGGTCATCGGCCATCTTGGTTTGGAGGGGAAAAAATCAACATACAACGGCATGCAATGTATAGGATGATGTCCACTGTAAAGGTTGATGTGCAACTATGCCATCAAAACCCATGCATATGCAAGAAAATGCTTTTTGAATAGCTGTCCACTGTAGTGATCTCTATGCATGAAAGGGTTAATCATTTGATGCCCGCAAACTCCCATAATAACGACGCGCACATAGGAGAAAAATAGTCTCTTGGCTGCTCGACGTGACTAGTGAATTAAACCTTTATCCTTAGTCTTGAATCACTATATAGAGTGAACTAAAAAACCGTGCAGCTCATTTGATTATGGTGGGGGAATTAATGGGTGGGTCTTAGAACATTTATTTACACAAACACCAGGTTAAATCTTCACCTTTTACAAAGGATTATCGGGAAGATACTTCATCATGACTTGTGTTCAAGACCCTATTTTGGACATGAAAGTTTTGTTTAAATGATCAAAGATGGAAATTTCTTTAAAAAACGCTGGCGGGGAAAGGGTTAATTAACAACATGTACAGTACTTACTATAGGGTTAGGGTTTGGTTTAGGGTTAGTTAGTAATTATGCATAATTTACTGTTATTACTACAGTAAGTACATGTGTCATGTGTAACAAAGACACTGTGAAATACAGTGTTACCAAATGTACATTAGACTTTTTATTTAATGCCCCATAGAGATCTTGTTTAGCATTTGAAGGGTTAATGTTATGCTATAGATCAAAGGTGAGAGACGTTTGGCATAGATATGTAACGTGTAAAGCACACTCAAAAAGAAACATTGATAGCATGCTGGGTTAAAAACAACCCAAGCTGGGTTAAATATGGACAAACCCAGCGGTTGGGTTTAATGTTTGTCCAACGTGCTGGGCAGTTTTATTTAACCCAACTATTGTTTAAAAATTGCTATATGGCTTGCTTAAAATGAACCCCAAATAGGTTATAAATTAAAAATTAGACACATAATTACTAAAACTACCCAGCAGGTTGGGCAAACATTTGTCCATTTTCAACCCAACTTGGGTTGTTTTTAACCCAGCATTTTTTAGAGCGTATTTAATTGCTTTCCCACATTATGTAATCTGTATAACCACGCATGTTCTTCTATGAGAGATCAAGTTTCTAGGCATGCCTACAGATCTTTGTGAAAACTTGCACAAAATCGAATCCCACTTGCCTTGATTGTATGAGTTTCACGATAGTCGTGCCATTAGCTGAAGTGTTTTTCACTGCTAACTTACATCATGAACCAAGCAATTACACTACTACTTTTAAATAAACGCACTTGGTCCAGAAACATCATCATAATCTCAGCACAATTCAGAAGACTACTCGCTTTTACTGGCTAACAAAAGGCTCAAACCACTTAAGAGAAGACTGATGTCTGTTTCAGCATTTCTATTCAAGACACACAGTCTGGTGCAGTTTCGAGCAGTTTATTCAAGCAAATGACAAGATTCAGACTGGCGCCCAAAAAAATATACATCTCTGTAAAAGACAAGTAAATGTCTGTCATATTTAAGAATGAATGTCTCATGCAGACCAGATTTGTAGAGTTGATTAAAAAAGGACTGGTTGTCGTACAGTGTAAAATCTGCTACACAACATGTAAAGGTGAATTCAGATGCACTTTTACGATGGTCTTATTCACACTAAATCACATTACCACAATAAGGACACGACGAACACTTATGAGCACATTTTAAGCATGTCGGTTCTCGAGAGGAAGTGGACTAGGGTGCTTAAAACCCCATGAATCCACCATACCTCTTTTCTATCCCTGATGAATTTTCAGCCTCATCTTCCTCTCGGGAGCGTTTTAAGAAGCCTCCATAGCGTTTATTCTCCTGCCACCACTGCGGTTGACCGACCCGCCTCATGAAGCCCCCGTAACGTTTCTGTAGTGCCTTTACCACACCCTCCGGGTCATAAAGCCCTCCCCTCCTCATAAAACCCCCGTAACGTTTTGCCACACCCTGAGCTCCTCCCTCATCTTTCAGAGCCGCCTCCCTCTTGCCATCAGCCTCAACTTGATTGGTCAGCATCTCAACATCATGATTAGTCAGGATCGCGTTGCCCTGGTCAACATCCTCCGGCTCCAAACCATAGAACTCTGCAGTCTTCTTCATGAATCCTCCATAACGCTTCATAAAACCCCCGTAACGTTTCATGAAGCCTCCGTATCTTTTGTCTTCATGGTGCTTTTGGGTGTCCAAGTGTTCAGTTTCTGTGGATCCTTGGTTAACCTCATCAGCTTTCTGCATGAATCGCTTACACAAACTCCAAGAGCCGCCTGCGTTCATATGCTCCTCACACTCCAACACGCATTCCTGTGAACAAAATGTGAATGTATAGTCAACGGGAAACACACAACAGTCAGAAAAAGTAACGTCTGTCTCATTTTTTCAGTAACATCAATTTAAGGATATGAAACAGTACTTTTTTTCTCCCTCGTCTCTCTCTCTCTCTCTCTCAATCCATACCTGGGCAATATGCAAATGAGCGCGTGTGTTTTGGATGATAGTGGATGAGTAGGTGTAGAGGTTGTGCTAAGCTTGTGGGCAACCATGGAAACACTAATACAGAGTGACATTTCAACACAAATACACCAATGCCGTACTCGCAACACACAAACATGAATCAGTGTTGTGACATTTGGTGAACTCAGAAAGCAGGATCCAATTGCGGATACTTTAGAGTCCCCATGAAATCAAAATGGAAGTTTTTTGGCTTTTAGTACACTCTAAAAATGCCGGGTTAAAAATAATCCAAGTTGGGTTAAAAATGGACAAACCCAGCGGTTGGGTTAAATGTTTGCCCCAACCTGCTGGGCAGTTTTATTTAACTCAACTATTGTTTAAAAATTACTATATTGCTCGCTTAAAATGAACCCAAAATATGTTGGAAATTAACATTTATTAATAAGTTTAATAAATAATAATTAAATTATAAACATTTATTAAATTGCTTATTAATAAATGTTCACCTTTTGATTATTATTGTTGCCTCTAGTAATTATGTGTCTGATTTTTAATTTCCAGCATATTTTGGGTTCATTTTAAGACAGACATATAGTCATTTTTAAACAATAGTTGAGTTAAATAAAACTACCCAGCACATTGGGTAAACATTTAACCCAACCGCTGGGTCAAAACAATCCAATCGCAGGGTTTGTCCATTTTTAACCCAACTTGGGTTGTTTTTAACCCAGCATTTTGAATATGTATGAATATGTTAGCCTTACTGTTGTCTATAAGCTAGTGTGCTCCAAAACAATGACAAAATTCTCATTTAGAAGATATAAGCATTCAAAACGAAAAAATGCTGGGTTAAAAACAACCCGATTGGGTTGTTTTGACCCAGTGGTTGGGTTAAATGTTTGACCAACCTGCTGGGTAGTTTTATTTAACCCAACTATTGTTTAAAAATTACTGTATGTCTGGCTTAAAATGAACCCAAAATATGCTGGAAATTAAAAATCAGACACATAATTACTAGAGGCAACAATAGTAATCAAAAGGTGAGCATTTATTAAAAAGCAATTTAATAAATGTTTATTGTTTAATTATTATTCATTAAACTTATGTTCATTTATTAAACATATTCAAAAATGTTAATTTCCAACATACTTTGGGTTCATTTTAAGCAAGAAATACAGTAATTTTTAAACACTAGTTGAGTTAAATAAAACTACCCAGCCTGTTGGGAAAATATTTAACCCAACCGCTGGGTCAAAACAACCCAATTGCTGGGTTTGTCCATTTCCAACCCAGTATTTATGCCTTTTCACTAAAAAGTATATGGATTTTGGTGAATAATTGTTTGTTTGGTAACACTTTACAATAAGGTTTCATTAGTTAACTACTTTAGTTACACATAATTACTAGAGGCAACAATAATAATCAAAAGGTGAACATTTATTAATAAGCAATTTAATAAATGTTTATTGTTTAATTATTATTCATTAAACATATTAATAAACGTTAATTTCCAGCATATTTTGGGTTCATTTTAAGCGAGCAATACAGTCATTTTTAAACAATAGTTGAGTTAAATAAAACTACCCAGCAGGTTGGGCAAACATTTAACCCAACTGTTGGGTTAAATCAACCCAATTGCTGAGTGTACAGTCTCTGATTTCCGCCAATATTGATCACTGATTTTGATGCTTTGGCACTTCAGCTTCTCATCAATCAAATGCTCTCTAGAATCTAAAGTGTCCCGCCCCCTACATTATAAATAGACGCTGAAGCTGCTGCTGAAATCGGTCACATGTTCACATTTTTACAGATTCATGTGAAAACAACAGAAGCGCACAAAACACCGCAAACAGGAAACAGAACCAAGCAAAGCAGAGTGAAGCGAAACAACACGGCATGATTTGATCAGACCTGAGGCTTATCTACACACAGGGTGAATGAACTAACAAGACACAGGTGACACATTCAGGGAATAACGAGGGAAACAGGAACAAGGCAAAACTACAAACTGAACAAGAGCACAGAGAACAGGACATACATCACAATTCTGTAAACATTAAATTCTCTGACATGTTGCTTAGTTGACATGAACACATCCCCTTTCATGTCTTTCAACCAAAAATGATAAATCTGCTATTATTTTCACTCCCTCATGCCGTCCCAATCACATACTGCTTTATTTTTAATAATAATAATAATAATAATAATAATAATAATAATAATAATGCAATGTCAGTTCATGCCAAGCTCCAAAAAAAGAGAAAACATAAATCGGTCACACTTTAGTTTAGGGTCAATATTAACTCTTAACTACAACTTTTGCCTCAATAAACTCCTAATTACTGATTATTAATAGTTAGTAAGGTTGTTGTTAAGGATTTGGGAAGGATTAAGGGATGTAGAATATGGTCATGCAGAATACAGCATTAACATGTGCTTTATTTTTACTAATAAACAGCCAATATCCTATTAATATAACAATAAGCAACTAGTTAATAGTGAGAATTGGACCCTAAACTGAAGTGTTACCCAAAATCCTTGTTGGAGAACTTTCATTTTATAGAAAAGAGCTGACATTTCTCCAAAGATCCTATTTTTGTGTGTGTGTCAGTGAATAAATAACAGCATAATGATTCTGAATTATTCAGGTGAATTATTATCACTCTTTTATACTTTAGTCTTGATCATTTCCAGATATGTTTGTGCATTATCATCTGTAGCACAACCAGTTTCTTTCACATATCACATAATTTATATCCAAAGACTGAAGGCTGAATAATTTTAAAAATGTAATTTATTATATACCAAAAACTTCAGCGATACTAAAACAGAATATGACAAAACTTCACATCATCTGAAACTGTGTATATTCTTTGATTCAGTGCATGTTTTACATTCGTTTTCTACCAAAGTTTCTTCAACAATGTCAGAATGTCAGAGAAAACTGTTAGCAGAAATCTCTTTTCTTATGAATTGTTGTTGTAAATATAAAGTACAGCATCTTTTAAGATGTATAAGATTCTGCTATGAAATTTCTCATCGAATACTTGATCTCGCCATCACTTCATTTGATCCATTAGAGGTGATGATTGTTGAATATTAATTTCACAACTGAAATGGAGGATTTAGGAAAATCTCACACACAATCTGACAGAGTTCCTCACGATTTTCGGCTTTTTTTTTTTTTTTTAGTATGTCACGCTTCTGAAGCTTTAAGCGAGCTCGTTTAGATTACTGATTATTTGCTGAAAATAAAAACAATAATCACAGACTCGTAGCCTACCTTTAAACGTATGAATAGCCTATATGAAGTGTTTTTATTATGAAAAATGACCGTCTGTCCGACATCTGCCTCCAGTTAATCCGTCAAATCATCTTCCGAAGAGGTCTAGACGAATTCTTTAATAAATAATTTTAATAATGATAACGAGTTACAGAGAGAGAGAGCTCCAGAGAGGTGCAAGAATTAACGAAATCGTTGATTTGTTTTAATTGAGCAAACGTAACATTAAGAAAATTGTGTAAAAATGTATGCAAAAATAGCTATCCTAAATAAAATTTAGTAGCACTTATCGTTTTTATTTTTTACACTTTCGAATGACTTTCAAATCTGTACTTTCATCCCGTTTTCTTCGTGTATATGTGCTTATACACTTATATGTGTGTATACAGTATATGCAGTACAACAGTAGACTTACTATGGAGTTGATATCTTTGAGTTGAAGAGGCAGCTGCCGCGCGCAGAACGCGCAGTTTTCGCCGCAGTCCGCGCGCGCCGTCAGCGTCAGACACGCGCTCAGCAGCAGCGTCCACCTGGAGCTTATGGGAACTGTCAGGGTCTTCAGGAAAAACACAGAGTACACACTGTTTTCACTCTATGTAACGCCTTCTATCTATACATTCATTCAAGTTAGTGCCGTAAAAAAACAAAAACAAAACACAACAATTAGGCAATTCAGAATATCACTGGAAAATACCCAAGATGTTTGTTTATAAGCAGTTTTACTGACCTTCATCACTGCGCCAGTTACTCCAGTTTGTTTGGAGCGTGTAAAATCTCGTCAAATACTAAAGGCACGAGTCTGTGTTACTCCCTAGAGTGGATTTGTAGAGAGAGAGAGAGAGAAAGAGAGAGAGGTGTGTGTGAGGAATCGGGGGTGGACATAATTGAATCCCAGTCTAGTACACTGAGTGCTTCTGATGCTCATGGCATATTTACAACTTCATATAATGTTTATTTTGGCATTAATGTTTGGTTTTGCCCAGGGGAATGTTGATCTGTCTCTTTTGTCTAGAAACAGACCTCAGAGAATAATGTGTGGAACTGTTTGTTATTAAAACTAGTGTCATTACTCTAAAATGAATTTCTGTAAGTACACTTTAAACATATGGCAATGTCGTTATATTATATTTTCTCATGTTTAACAAATAATCATACCTAGCATCCATCCAGAACACCGTATAGCGTCCACCGAGAACAGCCTGGCATTGCTCTAACATTGTGGTAGGAACTTACCGGATTTTTGTAATATTCTTGGAATGATCTCAGATTTGAAAGGACAGCAACATGTACAGCTTATCCCAGTGCTGATGTTGTTTCTGTGCTGCACTCAAACATTGAAAAACATACACTCTACGAAATCTTGGGTTATTTTTTCTACCCAAGTACTGGGTTGAGCCTTTTGGGTCATTTTTTTGGGTTATTTTTCCAGTGTTTGGGTAGTTTTTGTATTACCCAGATCCTGGGTCAGACGTAACAACCCAGCGTTTGGGTAGTTTTTGTGTTACCCAGATCCTGGGTCAGACGTAACAACCCACCGTTTGGGTAGTTTTTGTATTACCCAGATCCTGGGTCAGACGTAACAACCCAGCGTTTGGGTAGTTTTTGTGTTACCCAGATCCTGGGTCAGACGTAACAACCCACCGTTTGGGTAGTTTTTGCGTTACCCAGATCCTGAGTCAGACGTAACAACCCACCGTTTGGGTAGTTTTTGCGTTACCCAGATCCTGGGTCAGACGTAACAACCCAGCGTTTGGGTAGTTTTTGCGTTACCCAGATCCTGGGTCAGACGTAACAACCCAGCGTTTGGGTAGATTTTGCGTTACCCAGATCCTGGGTCAGACGTAACAACCCAGCGTTTGGGTAGATTTTGCGTTACCCAGATCCTGGGTCAGACGTAACAACCCAGCGTTTGGGTAGATTTTGCGTTACCCAGATCCTGGGTCAGACGTAACAACCCACCGTTTGGGTAGATTTTGCGTTACCCAGATCCTGGGTCAGACGTAACAACCCACCGTTTGGGTAGTTTTTGCGTTACCCAGATCCTGGGTCAGACGTAACAACCCAGCGTTTGGGTAGTTTTTGCGTTACCCAGATCCTGAGTCAGACGTAACAACCCAGCCTTTGGGTAGTTTTTGCGTTACCCAGATCCTGGGTCAGACGTAACAACCCAGCGTTTGGGTAGATTTTGCGTTACCCAGATCCTGGGTCAGACGTAACAACCCAGCGTTTGGGTAGTTTTTGCGTTACCCAGATCCCGGGTCAGACGTAACAACCCAGCGTTTGGGTAGCTTTTGCGTTACCCAGATCCCGGGTCAGACGTAACAACCCAGCGTTTGGGTAGTTTTTGCGTTACCCAGATCCCGGGTCAGACGTAACAACCCAGCGTTTGGGTAGATTTTGCGTTACCCAGATCCCGGGTCAGACGTAACAACCCAGCGTTTGGGTAGTTTTTGCGTTACCCAGATCCCGGGTCAGACGTAACAACCCAGCGTTTGGGTAGTTTTTGCGTTACCCAGATCCCGGGTCAGACGTAACAACCCAGCGTTTGGGTAGTTTTTGCGTTACCCAGATCCCGGGTCAGACGTTACAACCCAGCGTTTGGGTAGTTTTTGCGTTACCCAGATCCCGGGTCAGACGTAACAACCCACCGTTTGGGTAGATTTTGCGTTACCCAGATCCCGGGTCAGACGTAACAACCCAGCGTTTGGGTAGTTTTTGCGTTACCCAGATCCCGGGTCAGACGTAACAACCCAGCGTTTGGGTAGTTTTTGCGTTACCCAGATCCCGGGTCAGACGTAACAACCCAGCGTTTGGGTAGTTTTTGCGTTACCCAGATCCCGGGTCAGACGTAACAACCCAGCGTTTGGGTAGTTTTTGCGTTACCCAGATCCCGGGTCAGACGTAACAACCCACCGTTTGGGTAGATTTTGCGTTACCCAGATCCCGGGTCAGACGTAACAACCCACCGTTTGGGTAGTTTTTGCGTTACCCAGATCCCGGGTCAGACGTAACAACCCAGCGTTTGGGTAGTTTTTGCGTTACCCAGATCCCGGGTCAGACGTAACAACCCAGCGTTTGGGTAGTTTTTGCGTTACCCAGATCCCGGGTCAGACGTAACAACCCAGCGTTTGGGTAGTTTTTGCGTTACCCAGATCCCGGGTCAGACGTAACAACCCAGCGTTTGGGTAGTTTTTGCGTTACCCAGATCCCGGGTCAGACGTAACAACCCAGCGTTTGGGTAGTTTTTGCGTTACCCAGATCCCGGGTCAGACGTAACAACCCACCGTTTGGGTAGTTTTTGCGTTACCCAGATCCCGGGTCAGACGTAACAACCCAGTGTTTGGGTAGTTGTTTGTGTTAAACATTAATTCATGTATGAAGTAAAAAAAAGAAGCTAGTATTATAGTAAAAAACTGAATCAACCCATTATGCTGGGTTAAATAAACAACCCAATTTGCTGGGTAAAATTAACCCAACATGTGTTCTGTCCTATATTTACCCAGCCCTTAGGTTGAAAACAACCCAAGTGTGGTTACAGTGGTTGAAATTCAAAAAGTTTAGATGATAAAGTTAAGCAGAGTTCAATTGTATGCAGATGCATATTGATGCGACGAACTGCCGCATCCCGACTATGGGAGTGTAGACATCAATCCTTCTCCTGACGCAGTGGATATAGCAGTTAAGAACAGCTAAAGTGACTAAAGGACAGTTCACAACAAGGATGAAAACTATAACGATAAAGATATCGCCCTAAAAATCGTTCTACATATAAAAGAATAGCAGAGTCATACTACAACTATAACGACGACGATATTGTTGAATCACTTTTTAGAATTATATTTTTTTACAGCTGATGAATGATAAAAACATTGGCAGCCAATCAGAATCCATCCTGCTTTAAGAACCTGAGCATTTAAAGAAGCAGAGGACAAAACTGCAGTGTGCGCTTAGAATAAATAGAACGATAACGTCTGCTGGGGTGGACGCTAATATTGTTATCGTTCTTGGTGTGAACGGGTCTTAACAGCAGAGAGACTCTTTATAATGCGCCTAACGAGGTGCAATGCGACAAAGTCTAAACAGTTTGATCAACACTGCATCCGAAGTCTGGCGAGATTCTGAAGTGTGCATTCGATGGACACTTTACTGTCCTATGAGGCCGCGGGAGAGGATTTGTGAAGCGACACAACTGAAGCTGGTAGGTCATGTGACAGTTTCATTCATACTACTACATTCATACTATATAGAATGTACTTTTTAACGATCGCAAAGTAAGTTCAAATTCAAATGTAGTACCTACTCAGTATTTCAGACGCACCGCAAGTCAGTCTCAATCTACCACGACATTCTCAGTCCAGCAGATCAACCATCTAAACCAGCTTGAATCAGATAATCACCATCCAGCTCAGAATCACTGTGAAAACTACCATCAGAAACTGGTTTTAGCTGGATTTCCCAGCTTTATACACACAGACACTCTTCTGCTCTCCATCCCCTCAAACTCTGACTCATTTCTCACTTTCTCTGTCACAGTGTTATTTGTTTCTTCATTGTTTGAATGTCACATGAAGTGGTGCTCTTTTAAACAGCTGCATTATTCATGTTTGTGCATTTATTTATGCATGATGATCAACAGACAGATGAACAGTGAAAGCTCTTCAGTAATATTTGTGACATCCACAGACTCTGTCCATTTAGAAAAAAAAACAGAAATGAGTTTCTGTCTGTATAAAAATAACAACTATGAATCATTAAATAGTGCAATATACAATTATGCCCGATGATACTGTACATAGCTATTTAAATCCATCTATGGTAACATCTGCGCAGCAGGATTTCTAGTCAGGCACCAAACAGAAGTTCTTTAAGTCAACTGAATCACTTTTTAGTCCATGTTGGGCACAATTCTGTGGTGGACGGACACTGGCGCATCAGAAACACTTTTTATACAGTGTATCAAAAGTCAGATTGATTTAACACTTCTCATCAAACACTTGCACTGCATCAGTTCTTGCAAGACCAAAATTCACCTCTACAACTCAAATCTACATTTTCACACATTAAACCAAGTAAATTGCCATAAACTTTTCCAGTAAATACACCATATATGCTGTTCACACAAGCAAAAGCATTGTCTTTTTATCAAACGAAGTACACAAATCAAGTGCTTGAGTAAAAGTACAGATACCCTAATAAAATATTACTCCAGTCAAAATATAACAGTCATTTTCAATTTTACTTGAGTAAAGTCATTGATTTTTAATGTTCTTAAGTTAAAAGTACTGATGGATGGACCATGTTCATTATTTAGCCTCATTAGTAAACACTAATAAGATTAGTGCAGACTATATCAGCTTTTCATTTTATTACCAAAAGGTATACACTTATAAAAACGTCATTATAGTAAAATATCAATTTAAGTTACTATAATTCATAATTCACGTGTGCAAAATGGTAATATCCCATATAGTATTTTAAAAATGAGGAAAAACAAAATTTGTGTAAATATGTGGCTACAAATAGCCTAGTATAAAAATACAATGTACAGACGTCACATCATGGGGCAAAATGCATTAATATTTTATGATGACCACTATGCAAACATACTAGTTTTATGTAATTTGTAACTGCTACAACAGCGGGGAAGATGCATGGGCATTAATTGGCAATTTTAGGTAAAAATACAGACAAGATACACAGACACCCACAACATGTTCAAGCATTTCAGGGTGCTTAAACAGCTCACCCTCTTACAGTAGATTTACTTCACAAAAAACTGACAGTCATAACCTAAATATGATTTTCAATTACAATAATCAGTACTAAAATTCAGCATTAGTAACCTACTTTCATCAGTCCTACGCACGCTCAAGCTCCGGCGATATCCTGGTTCTTGGCTCGTTTGACTGAATTATTGAATCAGTGAGTTATTAGGAGTGTTGGATTGAAGCGGCGCTATGCAGACCAATTGGTGTATGACATCAAAGTACCGATTAGAGAGCAGACGGCTCCGTATGATACACCGATCGGTCTGTGCAAGTCGAACACACCTTTTGACTCGAAAACAGCTGCAATTGGATCAGTCCAATTCACAAATGAATCATTCACTACAATTTGTGAAACAATTCAACAGGTTCATTGTAAAGAATCAGCTCGTTCACAAATCAGACATCACTCTTGAGTCTCAGAGGGGGTGGCGATTTCTTCAGCTCGAAATAACGAGGAACGATGTGTTTTTATGAAATGTAGTAAAGTATGGAATGTAGTGAAGTAAAAGTAAAAGTTTCCCAAAATAAAAATACTTTGATAAAGTACAGATACTTGGAAACATGTACTTGAGTACAGTAACGTGGAACAAATACTGTCCAGCACTGTTTTTAGCATTACCGGTAAACCGTAGTAATGCCGCTAAATTCTGTGATGACAAACATCAGAAATTACCTTCCAGATGCTGCACCATTTTTCCATGAGATGAGGAGAAGAGCATTAGTTTAAGGCAAACCTCCAATGTTAGCAAAAAGCATGACGGTACGCAGGGAAGGAGACCAGATGTGTATGGATAGGGACTGATGTGGGAGAGCAAGGGGAGTGTGATGTAAGGAGGAAGTAAAAGAATGATAATAAAGCATCAGAAAAATGAGTGAGACATGGCCGTGTACTGCATGCTTTTTTGTAAGATATTATAGAACATCATATATGGTGTCAGAAGCGAACCTTAAGAATTGGTTATAAAGAACCGTGTGCACGACGTAACCGAAGAAATGATTGTTGCAGCAGTGCAGATATCGCACCCGAAGCCCTTTGACTTTCAGCGGATTATCCAAGATGGATCAGACGGTTTGAGCGCTATAGTCTAGCCTCAGTACTGTCAGGAATATCACGTCAACTCCTTGATATATGCCATGGGAGACGAGGCAGATGATATCCTTGTGCTATTACCGCTGGGTGAGTTAGACAGAAAGAAATATGACTGTGTTGTGGAAGCATTTAGACAGCACTGCGTCAGCAAACGCAATGTTATATTTGAACGGGCTCAGTTTAATCGCCAAAATGACGGAGAAAATCTATAGACTTTCATAACCCAAGCTGGCAGAACACTACAATTTTTAGGGCATTAAAAGAGGAATTAATCAGAGACCGGATATTTGTGGGAATCAGAGACGGGACTGTCAGAACACTAGATTCTGAGCTAACATTAGCTAAAACCATCCAGAAAGTGCACCAAAATGAAACCGCAAGCAGCATTACACGGATCGGAATCAACGGCTGCTCACAGCTTGAATCTGGATACGATCAGAGGTAAAGCCTTGAGCAACAAAACAGTACAATATAAGAGACAAAACAAGCCAGAAAGATAACATGACGGAAAAAGGAAACAAGAATCAATGCAAAAAGACTGTGGCAGATGTGGAATGGGATGGAAACATTCTTGTAAGGAATGTTCTGCGAAAGACCAAAATCTTCTCTGGGTCTTCCAGCTATAGAGGAGAATAAGCATCTTTAAGACCCACTAAAATAAACCAGTCTCAAAGAAGAATGAATGAAAGTATCTGTTTTTGAGTAATCATTCTGAATGGCCGTTTCAACGGTTCAGTTGTCTTAGATGAATGGGGCGGCGCCTGCCATCTTTCTTTGGCACAAGAATTCAAAATAATGACTTTAAGAGCCTATCGCAATCTGCTGCTGGAAAAAATTTCACAGAGTGCTTCGATATTTCTTTCCTTTTCTGTAGATCTTTTTGCTGAGTGGCAGACAAAATAACGTCGCCGAGCAAGCAAATTGGAGTCTGTATTCGAATTTGATTGTTTTCAACACCCAGTCTGAAAAGGCCCTAAATGCTTCTGTGTAAATCAATAAAGGTTGATTGATATTGTGTGCTATAAATGGGCAGCTTTCTGCTTTGAACCAGTGAGCTGTTGCGCACAGAGAGTGGGGGAGAGACTGTATTTTTTCACCTTCCATCACAGCGGGATGATTCTTTATTGACTTGACTTGACATATATAATGTGGAAAAGTCATTGCACACAAAAAAACATAAGTGCTGAACAGGCTCTCATTGAGCCGGTGTGGTGCCAAAAAATGACTGCCAGCCAGATTATGACTCTCCTCATTCCCCAGCATGGTTATGTTTAGGATTAGGTGTGGGGTTGGGTTAAGATTAGGTGGTAGGGTTAAGATTAGGCAATCAAGTAGTGGCTTCAACGAGGGGGGTAATAATTTGGCACAACCCAGCTCTTGCAGAACGACAATATAACTCCACTGAAACAGGGTAGTTTGCAAGCAAACAGGATCGTGGGGCTGAATTTGACGAGTAATGTATGAACTTGGCCTTTGTCTCTACCGCCTGAGAATCTTGGTAGACAACTTGAGGCAATGGACTATTAGGCCACCCCATTATAAGGTGATTTGGTGTTATTGGGTCAACATCTGAGACATTACTGATACATACCCCAACAGTTTGAAGTTCAAAATCGCTTGCACTTTAATTAGAAATGTTCCTCCTCAGGAATGATCTGTGCTCCAATAGTGGTGTTGAGTGCTGCTCCCACACTCCTCCAAAGTGTGGAGCTACTGAAGGATTGAAATGGAAGTTAATCTGATGCTTCACCAGCAATCCTTGCAGGACTCATGACAGAAAAAGCCTCTCTCAACTCTTCCTCTCCCCCTCTGAAATTTGACTCCTGAACAGAGTAAAGCTCGGCAGGGGTACAATGGCATGCTGTAAACCTCAGTACAGCCATTAAGAAGGCATCTGAATCAATAGAGATAAGTACATCCAGATGTACTGCTTGAGTGGTGAGGAATTCGAGTATAATACCCAATCTTTTTTCTGTACGCCTGCCAATCTTCACCTGGGAGCAGTCCATCCCAGTGGAATCTTTGGAACAGCAGGTTTTGATCTCAACCTTCAGCACTCCAGACAAGCATGGTAATGCTTCCAAACACTCTCTCAATATCCAGTAGGATGTCAGATTTCAATGAAGACACGCTCTGGTCAATCTCTTTTCAAAATCCTGGATTAACAGTTTGGTGATGCCATGGCTCGGATCCAGCACAATAGGGTGTTTGAAGTTAGGATCCAAATCCTGTGCTTTTCGGAGATACCCGCCAAATGGAATTACTTCATTTGTGGTATCAAACTCAGGAGACAGAACAAGAAGGCAGCAAGGGACTGCAAGGGACTGGTTTGTTGGCTTTGAGAAGGTGGTATTCCTCCGGGAAACTTTCGAGTTGGGACTGTTTAATGCAGAAAGATGCTGGCTCTGATAAGTATTGCGGTAGGTTGATCATCTTGCTCCGCTTCATCACGATGAAGTGTGCATGCTGTGACCACTACTAGTTCACTCCATGTAGCATACTGGCTTGAATTAGGGACAGACCTATCAGAACTGGTTGAGATGGAATGACTCCGTCCTCCATCCTATGACCCGGAAACCAATCGAGCTCAACCATCTTGTAGGACATCTCAATTCTCTAATTGCACCGTGAGGAGGCGAGGATCGAGGAGTGAGGAAGCTTCCTGAGGAGCTATGAGCAAGGATACACAGGTGTATCCTTTGCGGAATTTTTTCTTGTCGAGAAACCTGATGCACGTATTCTCCTCCCCCGTCACATCTGTCAACAATAATTTAAATGTATTCTTTACTTTTGCAGTTTAAATAAACTTTACATCTCACCTATTTCAACGGGACATCTTGCATTATTAATATTTATTATGATTTTTTTTAAATATCCAAACTTTAGCAACATGAGGGCAGATCCCTCGAGCGCAGTTGATGACGCTTTGAAGTGATGCTTGAGTAATTAAGAACATTCCAATATACAAATAACATTTCCTTCGATTCCTCCGTCCTCGTTTTCATTCCTTGCATCCTCCCCTCACATCCTACGGGGGTGGAGCTGAGACGTGAGGAAAGGAAGAGAGGAAAGGAAATGAGGATGCACAAATAAGAAATGAAAAGCACCCCTGGCCTTTGTTAGCTCCCCTTAACCTCACTCCCATCCAGGTGACAGCACCAATGTAACCCCTCCAGACCTACTCTCCCTGCTCTGAGTGGGACTCGAACCCACATCTCTGGCATGGCAGGCGAGAGCGCTAACAAGGATGCTAAAGACCGCAGTCTGTAGCGTTAGTCGCTAGTGTGTCTCTTGAGATCAGGGGAGTGAGGTTTACCACCTGGCCTCCATTACGCTCACATCTAAACCTCACTCCCATCTGGGTCACAGCACCATTGTAACCCCTCTGGTCCTACTCTCCCTGCTCCGAATGGGACTCGAACCGGCGTCTCCGGCATAGGAGGCAGGCACGCTAACAAGGATGCTAAAGACCGCAGTCTCTAGCCTCAGTCACTAGTGTGCCTCTTGAGATCAGGGGAGTGAGGTTTACCTGCACAGCTCTCACTAGCTGGCCTTCGTTACACTCACCCCCCTAAACCTCACTCCCATCCGGGTCACGGCACCAATGTAACCCCTCCAGTCCTACTCTCCCTGCTCCGAGCAGGACTTGAACCATCATCTCCGGCATGGGAGGTGGGCGCGCTAACAAGGACGCTAAAGACCGCAATGATCAGGGTAGTGAGGTTTACCTGCACAGCTCTCACTAGCTGGCCTTCGTTACACTCACCCCCCTAAACCTCACTCCCATCCGGGTCACGGCACCAATGTAACCCCTCCAGTCCTACTCTCCCTGCTCCGAGCAGGACTTGAACCATCATCTCCGGCATGGGAGGTGGGCGCGCTAACAAGGACGCTAAAGACCACAATGATCAGGGTAGTGAGGTTTACCTGCACAGCTCTCACTAGCTGGCATCCACCAATGGCTGCTAGAACAAGCTCTCATTTGAGCTGGCTCATGCAGAATGGCTTTATAATGCCACTGAAACTAAATGGTCTGTAAGCAAATTGGAGCATGTAGCCATCTTTATAACCCATGCGGACATGCCTATAAGCGGCTGCCGTGCATATGCATTGCTGGATAGTGGATGAATAATTTTGTGTGCTATGCATGGCTTGTTGCTTTAGGGGGCCGTTGCACACAGTGTAAGAGCGAGTAAGAGGAGGGAAGCCATTTGATGTATTGCATCTATATTTCTCCAGCTATCACAGCAGGATGATATTGTGGAAAGGTCATTGCACAAAAAACACATAACATTTCCTCTCTGTCCTGAGCTTCAGAGGGAGGTTAAGGTAACTTGAGTACTAAATGGGCTTTAAATGGAAATTATATCATGACGATTCGCTATTCAACTCACTAATAAAGTTTATGGCCATTCTACAAATTATTGTAATTATAGTAACACAATATTTCTTATGCAGCTGGCTTGACCACCTGTGAGTATATCAGGCCTTTAACATAAGATTACTTGACATAGTTAAGAAACATAGTGGCATGAGCATAAAGCACTATCTGCTGCTTTAGAAAAACAGAACAATGAAAAATCAAGAATCAATAATCAAAGACTTGTAATGAAAATGAGTGAAAGAACAAAAGTTGATGACTTTGTCTTATCTACTGTCACGTTCTGAAAATCTTTTCAGCCGTTAGTGCACTCATCATCTCTCTACTACAAATGCCTTTTTACCAAAGTGGCGTCTTAATTGGTACTTTGGATTGCTAGACTCACAAAAGAAATGACTTCATCATTTGTGTATTGTAAAGCACTTGAAAGCTCTTGTTCAGGGGCTGGTTGCACTAGCTGTGGGTAAATGAGATGTTAAAAGGCACTACATAAGTTACAACTTGCACACTAGTAAATATTTTAGCATTGCACCATTAAAATGAAACGTAACTTTTAGGTTGTGGAGGCTCTGGGTCATAGCGCTAGCTTATGATTAACCACTAGTAAGCTTCACATTATCATCGCTAAACACAGGCAGGTGCAGTTTTGGAAGAGGTCTAGTGTTCTTGTGTAATTTAGCCTTAAGGCTGATTTATACTTCTGCGTTGAACCTACGCCATAGGCTTTGTGTAAACAATAACAGTTACTAGACCAACAGAGGCCTGTTGCATGAAGCCAGTTGAACAAACTCTTGAGTTTCAGGGTAGGTCATACAAATCCAACTGGTGTTGTTCAAACATCAATTTTCAAACAAATTTTCTTTCATTCTTGGATGAATATCCTTTTAACAGGATATTCTGAAATTCGTTGCACTTTTGCACAACTTCTGCTTCAGGCAGAGCAGGCGAGTATTGTATTAATTAACACAATTAGCCCTTGCCAAGTGCCAAATGTAAAAACAGCCTCTTTCTTGCTGGGAAGAATTGAATTGTCAATCATTTTTAACTCTATGTGGTTTGGCACATTAGTGTCACTGTTTCAGAGGTACTGACAGATTCTAGCTCCTGTGATTTAGTTCTTGGATATTTTACATATCATTAACTTCAACAAACCTTTTGTTTGCAACATGACAGTAGCATCAGTTTCACTTTTAGCCACAGGCTTGTGCTTTCTGGTCTACTTCGAACACCTGCAATTGCACACAAACAAATCCATTAGTTTTGCATGACTGACACATCTGAGAAATTTACAATCAGCAGACTGTTGATTACCTGCTGTATTTGTGTTTGTGTGAGCTGTCTCAGGACGCATTAGGAGAGAGAATGATAGTGTGAAATGTCAGTATTAATCAGCACTAAGATAATAGGTTTAACAGAATGTCGCAAACACTGTGCACACTTTTTTATTTATGGTTCATTTCTTTTGCATGTGGGCAGAACTTATTGACCCAAATTCTCTCTTTGTACTTTTCTTATTTGACAGATGAAATGACATTGTTCTTTTCTAAAATCACTTTGTTCAGTCTTCTCTGTATAGTAGCTATAGATCCATTTCTATTTCAGTTTGTGAGCAATTATTCACATGATGAGATTGTTTTGTTATTGCACAAAAGGTACAGAAATAATAGCCCGAGAAGTACCTACCTATGTCATCTGAGGCCATTAATGGCTCAATGGAGATTCTATTGTTTAGTGAAAAAAAAGTTTTCCACCTCATTTAGTCACAATAGGACAGAGAGGAAAGGATAAAGATTGAGAAAAGGAGAGAGAATGAATGAAATGAACTGATAGACAGGAAAATGACAGAAAAATGACAAACAAATTTGCTGTATATATACAGTATATATATATATATATTGAAATTATTACAATTATACAGAGCTGTCGGCATACAAACAAGTGTAATGGTATTTTGAAACTAATCAATTATGAACCAACATTTCTTTCTCCTACAGGCCTAACGAGTTAACTTTGAGATTAGAATAGAGAAATAGTCACTAAGACTGTGTGTTGTAACAGTGGAAAATTTTGCTGTGCTGGCTAGACAGCCTCCTTTCTAGATATAAAAAGTCTATAAAAATTGTTTTGACCTATTGAGTAATCAGTTCAGTGAACTATTAACCTGGTGATTTTTGATGATCCTGTGATTCACTTGTTCTAATCTAAATTTACTCTGCGTGGCAGAGGAACTATGTTGTTTTTTAAAATCTGAACCAATCATATTAAGAGTGATGATTATGAGTAATAGATCATGTTATAGACCTGAAATCCTATAAAACCTGCTGTATTGTTTTGACTAGAGAGAGATTCTCTGAGATTGATGAGAACTCTCCCGGCCGTGAAGTTGGAGTCTCTGTTTTTGTGCAGCGCTGCAATTTAGACACTTGAAATCTATTTTTCAGGTTCAGTGCCAAAAGGGTCAAGACGTTGACCGACGTTGTAGACGCAGAGCTAGAGTATAAATTGCTGTCGTCAGTAGATGCTCGGGTGTCGATTAGGTAAACTTAAGTCAGGTGCGTAGGGGAAAATCTACCACACAAGTAATTAGAATAATTAATATTATTATTATTACGCAGGAGGTTATATTTGTGCCCGTAATGATAAACAATCATCCTGTTGAGGCATTTTAAATATATTGGCACATATAAAGATAGTAAACCAAGTTTCTTGGAAAACAATAAATATATATTTTTTTAAAAATGCATGCAATGCCTGTTCTTAATATTGGAAATTTGTAGTTTTGGTGTGAGCCAGAACATTCCAGAGGTATGGGAATCGCGTTGTGGGAATTTTTAGGGAACAAACACGTCTACTAGTGCACTAGAGGGAATTTGACACCCCTTGAAATTACCGACTTCCTTGTCAGTGCCTGAATACTGAACTAGGGAGCTGATTGAGACGCATTTATTCTGCAGCTCTTTGGTCTGAAAACAGCAACACTCTTATGTTTGGCCCAAACCAAATATGCCTCAATACCCATGTATTATATTTATATATATATATTATATTATACGCGATGCGATAAGATTCCAGCGACAAGCAATATGCCTGTCTACACCAGACGCGACCAAATCACAGCCAATCAGAAGAGCGTGTGGGCGGAGTCTCTCTGCAAGCGCACGGCACTCACAACCAAATGGGTAAGAATTCATAAACATTACACCATTTTACATTATTAAAAATACATACAAAGTGACTGAAAACAATCTTTGTCATATAATACACTAGTTTGTTCACATTCATTTGGCAGTTTGAATGTATATTTTCAATATCTGAGGTGAATTTTCCATTGTTGCTTTCAGAATGGTCACGCAAAATGATATTCAAACTCACATTAGATGCTTTTAACATTAAATAAAGCACATAAACAGTACCTGAGATTATCATTGCATACTTTGATTTTGTTCCAGCCCCGACGTCGCAGAAATAGAAACCGTTTCTAAAATAGTATCGTCAAATATCGCTGTCGCGGCTGGTTAGAACAAAAACTCTGATTAACATGGAAGACACCTTTTATCGCGTGTTGTGTCTGGTTACAAAAACTGATTAAAGGTGGAGTAGGCGGTTTCTGAGAAATGTGTTGAAAGTGGATCTGACACGGGGCGTGTCCACTCATGATGGGGGAGGTGCCTGTGTTGCATAACATGTTTGTGAATTTGGGGGCGGAGCTATTAAGATAGGGGTGTGTTTGTTTTGGTGGTTTCAAATATCTACAGCGTTTCTCAAAAATTGCTTAATGCACCTTTGACATGGAAAGATTCTTTTATCGCACCACGTCACGCCTGGTTAGGACATTTCAATCTAATCTTTTAAAGGGCAGCTTATTGCCATTGCAGTCTCCTTTGAATTTCTTAAGTTATAGGTTGCTTGAGAGGAATGAAAGATGCAGCGGTGCATGCTGTTAAATGGTTCTGTCAGCATATGTGTGTTGAAAATTAGAAAGAAAAGGGATAAATCCAAACGGTTGCTTGGCAACCCTGAATCATGCTGATTTTGAGGGTTTGGAGGTGTTTTATGTGTGTGTAGGGGTATAAAGTATTGGGTGATTCAGAGTTATCACAAGCAATCCATATATACGTGTGTGTGTGTAAGACAGATTTTTAATAACCTCAGGGAGCTATGATCACCATTAGTGCCAAAATTTATAAGACTTCAGCTGTTATTTTATGGTAAACTGCTGCTGCAAAATAAAGCACTGCTGCAAATAAAGCATTTCTTCACGTGAGGACGTATCTTGCCCGCTGATAATCTTAAATTGCTGGTGTGTGTGCAATGAAGTTAATGTTCCACAGAGGTCTTCGGGGCATCTGGGATGCATTTGTCACGCATCATCAGTTAAAGCAGATGAGCAACATGCACTAAAACCCTTCAACACCCTCCTGTTGGGATAATGAGGTCCTGCCATGTTCTAGTTTCTTTCGCTTAATAAAGCAGACATGAGAGCTAAAAGACAAAACGGTTAATTTGAGAGTTTTATAATAAAACGCATGGTGGAATGTCTGAGATACGGCGTCAGGCTGTTATGAAATTGCACACACTTTGTTTCAGAGGTCAACATTGATCCAGGGGTTGTATGTGCTGAATTTATGAGTAATAAATGAAAGACGTCAATATTCAATTAAAAATGACTATTTGGAGCACTGCAGTATAACCTCAAAAGGAGGAAGGCTTCTCGACAGACAGTTGTACTAAACAAATATGTGGCTTTTACAAGAAGGATAGTGACGGGCACTTTGTGACTCTTGGCGAATCATTATGGGTTCAAGTGTGTAGCGCTGATCCTTATTGTAATTGTTAAATTTTCCAAGGATCAGCATTCTCCCCTAAAAGTGATCGGGCAGACCAAACCGTAAGTCGTAGAGACTTTTGAGGGCTGGTAGTACTCATACCGCCTACAACGTCAGCAAGGCTCGCCCCAATTGGCCTGATGGGGGCGCTACAGCAGTGAAAAGTACAAAATGGCTCATAACTCCTGAACCGTCAGGCGAAGACTCAAGTGTCACACTGGATTCAGTCGTCACTCAGCGACATTTTCAGGTATTTTAAATTTTTTGAAAACCTATATTTGCGAACTAGTCCTATGTTTTAGGCTTTATCGGAACTAAACCAGTGCAGCGAGATTCTCCAGACTGTGATTGTCAATAATTAGCAAAAAAAAAAAGTAGAAATTTCCATTCACTGTCCCTAAGGGCCGCCAAAACGTTTAAGGTGGGTGGAGCCACTTTTACTAAAATGGCTTTAACTCATGAACGAATTGAGATATTTTCACCAAACTTGGTACACATATGTATGAGCTCAATCTGAGGTCACAGTAAAAAAACAGCAGCGATTGGCCACTTGGTGGCACTATAAATTGAAAAAAAAACCATGAAAACAGCTATAACTGCACAACCGTTAGTCCAATTGACTTGAAAATTGGCATGCAGTGTCTTGGTCCAAGGAGCCATGATTGTTTATGAGGACGTTGGCGTATCTCTAACAATTTTGAGCACCTATTAGACAAGGTTAACGGAGGCCGTTAGGAACGAAACTTGACTCGTGGCCCTAAAGGTCTGTACGAATTTTGAAAGAAATCGGCCACTAGGTGGCGCTAACGTGTTTTACGCCTCCGTAATCACGTGGTGTTTCATGCATCCACACAACATTCATATCATTTGATAGATCTCTTCATGCTGAACAACTTTGCCTCAAGAACCACTGCTGTCAATCAAATTGTTCATTAAATATTCGCGATTATGTAAAAAACCTACTTTTGTTAACTAGTCCTAGGTTTTTCGCCCGATCGGAACCAAACCAGTGCAGTACAATTCTCTGGACTCTCTAGATCAATAAGTATCAAAAACATTGAACTTTACCCTTTGGGTAGCTATAACAGGGTCATTTAAAAAATGGGTGTGGCCAAGTGCACACAAAAGCCTATAACACCTATACACCACTATAGGTGGCGCTATAACTGTTAAAAAGCTGTAACTTCCAATAGTAAATTGCCTGTATTGACTGTAAATGGTCTTTTCCTTTTATAATGTAAATGGTTACATGCTTACTAAATAAAATGTAACATCTTTTTGCGTATGTCTTTAACGTCCTTAAAGCGATTGAACCCCGATAATTGCTGCTTGCAGCTATATTTAGTTTTGAACCAGTGATACGGAGCGCGAATCAAACTGCCAAAATCACGTGATTTCAGTAAACGAGGCTTCGTTACGTCAAAACGGTTTCAAAATGAATACATTTGTAAGGACAGAATGTGGAATCAGCTTTTTATTACAGACAATGAATTTAATCAGTTCTTCGACGTTCACTTTATATACACAGACATCCACACTGAATGAAGACTTAAGAACGATAATAGTGCAAGACTTTTTCATCAGTGGGTTTGAGGATCTTCTTGTCTGCCATGTTAACCACCCATCCAGGTGATAACCCAAAAAAGATCTGACGAGGATCCTTTCTTTGGACCAGCATCTCAAATAGTTTATCCGTCGTGATGTCAGGTAAGGTGTAGCCATACTTTTTAGCCAGATGTAGCCGTGCAGCTTGGACTTGATCTGGGTCTGCGAGATATCCACGGTTATTGGCGTCTGTGTAATACGGAAGAAGGTCTTCACCGGGCAGCAGGCGCTTGGGTATGGGTTCGCCAGACATGAGGAAGGGCACTGGTTTGATGAGGACCTCTAAAACACACACACAAATCTTATCAGTGCAACAGATATTATCTATTACCAAGATGATCCCATGAGCCATTGGATTGTAGGGCTGGGCGATATCGATTAATATCGATATTTATCACGATATATAATTTGATAATGCTGCCACTTTTGAAACACGCTTCGAAACCTTTGCGAATCACATGTTTGGAACCAGTAATTCGGAGCATGCTTCAAACTGCCAAAGTCACGTGATTTCAGTGATTTCATAACCAGGGTTGTGCATTTACCGACTTCTCAGGCCCATTTAGCGACTTTTTTAACAAGCAACGAGCGACAAATCTAGAGATGTTTTGGATTGTTGGTTAACATAGTCAGTCACTATATCATACGCAGCTTTAATGGACATTCAGCTCTATATTATACAACTTGTGAGCACGGATTAGGAGAAAACAGATGCAAATTGCAGACAGTTAGCGCATTACAACATCTAGCGACTTTTTGAGCAGGCTTTAGCTACTTTCCATTGAAAAATGTCAATGTTTTACCGCTAGGGGGCGATGATCTCTCCGAACATAAGGACCAGTGTCTGTATATGATTTTTACCTGATCTTGGATCAGTTTTAGACATTTGTAGACATTTAATGACACATTAGTGTAATAAAAAGGAAAAGTTGCAGTTAAAAGTCTCCTACTGGTCTGATTAACCAAACTCTCCATAAAACAAACAAAACAAGCCCTACAATAAAAAAAATGTAGGGGTAGAAATTTGAGTAAGAAGTGCAAAATGTAAACAGTCAAACACGTCTGTCTAATGCAGCGGTCGGCAACCTTATGGCACTCAAAAGGACAATCACAGAAACGATCAGATTTGGCTAAAATCACACACTTTAATAGTATTTATAGCACCTAACTTGATAAAACAGGCTGTGTGACGATGAGGAATGACTGCCTCAAAATATATGTCCATATGCAAGTTTGAGGGACTTTATTTAAATGAGATACATACACTTCCTCTTTAGCTATTTTCACATGCCAGTGATTATTCCTCCGCATGCCAACACTGATTGCCGTATAGTCTAGAGCGATTATATAGAAAAACAATGGAAAAGTAGTGCAGTGGAAAGGAAAAATAGCCCCTTAAATAAAATTCAACTTTTAAAATTGAGTTTGCTTTTTTTTTTTTTTGTTCCACTGACCTTCGCCCTGCAAAAATGCGTTCTGCGTGAACCAGGCCTTCATCTGCGCTTAAGAAACCCAGACCTCTTCCATGTAATTGAAGTCTTATTACCTTTTTTTCAACAATTTCCTCAGCTTTCGTTTCGGCTCCCTGCAGACTGACTGGCTGTTGTCGCGTTTATTTCTGCTGTGTGATAGACTGGTAGGGTAATTCATAGAGTTGGAGATAAATCTTATCACGATCTGGATATGATATTGTTTATCGCCCAGCCCTACTGGACTGTATAAAAAGTGTGAGGTATTATGAGTGCAGCTCTGGATCTGTACGGTAGGTTGACCATTGCACTGAAATCTTTTTGAATATGTAACAGAGTGCAGGAATACTGACGGAGGCTGCGGGGATCGTAGTAGCTGGTTGTGATCACACCCCCATTTCGCTCAACGGCAGCAATGGCTTTCTCTGAGGCAACCTGCACCTCCAGGTTTACTTTTGCACAAAATATATCAGCACCCTGCAACAAACACACACATTCACTCTGGCTTCAATGAAAATGACTTGAATGAATAAACTAAGCAGTTTTTCTTTTAGATTTACACAAGGTCTTTAACCCTGCTCCTGTCCTGCAAGCTTTATTTCCAAACTGCTCCAGCCTGTGATCTTAGCGATCCTGAAGAGCTTGATTAGCTGGTTCAGGTGTGTTTGATTAGGGTTGGAGTTGAACATTAGCTGCATCCCAGTTCAGAGGCTGGATCCTTCCCATGCGACGAAGGCTGTCCCAATTCAAAGACTCCGTCGAACGCGGCCTACAAATGCGTATTCCCTGGCCGCTAAGGATAGAACGAGTGGATCCTTTGCAGCCTAGCCAATCCCAACTCCAATTTTTTTTTTTTTTGAGAGAAAATGCCAGATTAAACTTTTAATTGCAAGTATTGGGTTTCAACTTACTCAAATATCTAACGATACAAATGTACACAGAATAAAAAAAAACTTTGAAGGACTTCAAAAGTTGACATATCTTACTAAGATATTGAATTTTATAGTTTACACTTTTTCAGCGCTGTTGGTATTTTTTCCATTCATTTTACCCAGAGGGATTTCAAAAAAGGTCTTGGTTAAAGCATTGTAAGCCATGAACCAAACCAACGAGCTACGAGGAGAATCATAACATTACAAACTTTGATTTTAAGCAAAAAAATCAGACAAAAATACAGATTCAGTGAGAGAAAGAACTACAATCCCATGAAGCATTGCGAACAGCATAATCAAATTAAAAATGACGGTGAAATATAAAACTACTCATTTACAAATGTTGATTATATATATAAAAACAATATAATTTACATTTATTGCAAAATATGCTTATATATTTAAGTATTTTTAGAGCATTATTTTGGCGTGTTTTGCCTGTTTCGACTCTGATTGGTGGAATTTCTGTACAGCATCATGGGTAATGTAGTTTTCCACCACGAATTCTGCTGCTAAACAATTATTTTAAAACTAAGCTGACAATGCAGGCTGACGGCTTCAACAGAAGCAAATACCATTGATTACCAACCTCGTAGCTCACAGTAGGGCTGTCTTTAACGGTTTATAAGTTAACGTTAAAATCATGGAGAAAATGAATGGAGTTTTTACTTCCAAAACCCAACTGTTTTACTCTGTTATGTACATAAATGGACCACAGTGAACATATTTATACGTCTAAACCCTGTTTTGTTTTCAGACAGTTGAAATGGCTTTGAAAAAAGTACAAACGTTATCGCCACTCGTTCCATTTAACATCGCTCGCGTCCTTCGAAGGATGCAGTCTCTGAATTGTGACGCAGCTAGTGGGGTAAAGTTAAGGACCTCTGGCTTAAAAGATAACTTCCCATAAATTAAGAAATGCTTAAGCGATAAATGAAACAGCATGCCATTTCAACACACACACACCTCATCAATGAGCTGAACGCCATGGTCTCGTTTCAGAGGCTGGATCGTAACTCCTCGGCCGTTGACGAGCTGGGTCAGATCGATGGGTTGCGTAGGGTCGACACGACCCAAATCTATGAGGTACTGGAGTCTGCGCAGGGATAGTGGGGGAAACTGCGGCCGACGGCTGGAACCGATAAAACACACAGATGAGACACGATAAGAACAGAGTCATAAAGGTAAAGATGAGTATGTAGCGGACCATTTTACCTGTGATTGGCATTGTAGCCGTATTTCGGGATGATCAGATAGAACGGGGTCTGTCCGCCCTCAAAGCCCAGTCGCGGTCGATTGCCACGCTGCCTTTCACCTTTATGCCCCCGTCCGCTTCTGTTGCCTCCATGAATCCCGCGACCTCTGCGCTTCTCCTGTACGGTGAGAAGATATCAGGGTTTCTGCAGGCTTTATGAAGGTAAATTTACGACCTTGAGTAAATAAACTGAGGGGAACACAATGCGTCAATATGTTCTTCCTCAGTATTTTTGTCTTTTTTCCCCCAGTGTAAATGTCTAAATATTTATAGTTTTTAATGTTGTTTATATGTCTATGAGGTAGGAGTGTGACGAGACATGTAGCTCACGAGACGAGACAAAGTGCAAATAGAGACCAAAGTTTTCTATAAGCATGATACAGAGCTGAGAGATACAACTACACAGCCCAGCCTAAGACAGCTTTCATACTGGGAGTTTTTTGCATGCATCAGGGAGCCGCTTTTGAAAAGAATCGCATTTGAATGTGCGCTCGCGTTTTACTTTCGCTTTCGCGCATACTGTGAATAGGGAGCGTCGGTGCTGAGCGTGAATTCTACAAGATAAGACATTTGTCAGACGATTAGGCTGACGAATCCTCCGCCATGGTCTTGTCAGTCATCTCGCCTTACTCTCATCATGTGATCAGTGAACTCTGATTCCTGCTGCACTATAGAAGGCAGCTGACTGACTCCAAGATGGCGAACAGGGACATGGTTTGTGTAACATTAGCAACACATTATTAGCTGTTTGATAACATAGTCAAGCCAAAATTAATCATATCAAATACCCAGCGTTGGGGAATTGCTAACTACAAGTAGCGGCGCTACTAACTCAACTACATTTTCCAGTAGCTGACTACTTTTTCCAGCAAGTAGTGGTGTGGCGCGACCCAAAGCTACATTCCATTTTGCATTTTGACATCCTGCAAAATGTATCGAAGCAGCTTCTTACTAGATCACAAACTAAAATTGTGCATTACCGCCATCTATATCACACCTCATGCGGCTTTACGGTTCACTGAGAAGAGATCGTTTGATGATTTTATCTGTCCCGCGACTGTTTTGTAATGAACCTAAAAGATCACTAACATTGTTTCGCGCCATTGCTTTGGCAAAGCAATCTGTCAATCGAACAGAAAACAAATTTGCAATAGGCTATAGCTTATTTCGCACTTTGACTTCTTTGACAAACAGTCAGTTTTAGATATATATTATATTTGAGTACTGTGTGTATCTTAGTTGACAAAATAAAAAAATACTCTTTGAAATCATAATTTTTATGCATTATTGACTGCAGAGGGACGCACTTTACCAGAGATGCAAAAATACCATAAAATATGAAGTCTTGTTTTCTATGAAACTGATCAAAATGAAGACTGTTTATGATTAAAACAAGAATAAATATCAGAAAAATAAACTTAAATCAAAGTGACATTTGACAGATATTTGTTCTTGTTTTAAGCATAAACTTGCTTCATTTCGTTCAGTTTTTCAAAGCTTCATTTTGCATTTGCATCTCAAGTAAATGTATCTTGATTTAAAGATGTTTACACATTTGTATTGGAAAACAGGTCAGAAATACTGAGATATTAATTTTTTCTGCAATGCATGCAACATTTAATTCCATCAATTTATGAATTTAAGACTTTCTTACTAATTTAATGGCAAATAACCCTTCATGAATTTCCCACCTACTCTCATTTTAAAACTAATACGATATTTTTTTTTGAAAATGATAAGAACAAGTCGCAACTTCAATTTTGAGCATCTGATCATGCTGCAGCTCTTAGCTAGCACGCTAATCACTATAACGTCTCGCAGAAGAATAAACTTACATCTTTCTTTGCACCCGGATTTGGTCGAAGGTTTGCAAGTGTAATTCGAGGTAGATTCTTTACTATGTCAATGGTTTTCGCCCCTGTTGTCTTGGTCACAGACATTATAGAGCCAGAGAAATGCTAGTCAAGGGCAGATGACATGGGGATACCCACGTGGTACGCTAAACCGGAAGCACATGCGGGACCAAACAATAATAAAAGTAACATATTTAGATACACTGAAACGTAATTATCAAACATCTGTTTATGGTTACAAAAAGTGGTAAACAGATATAGAACGGTGACATATAATTATTAACCATTATTTGTGAAGCATCCTCAATAAATCATAATGTCACAATGGTGGAGGTCAGATTGATTTTTCCGTATTAATAATTTTCAAAAATAAAAGTAACAATAAAAATGTCAATGTTTCAGCATTACTGTAATTGTTCACTTCTGATATCAAACATGGACTCTGTTTTAATTAAATATAACAACCGAGTCATCATATGTATCGTATAAAATTATGATTTCCAATACCAATAAAATGGGCAGACTGGGTTGCAGGTTCCAGGAACAGTTATTAATTATTAAGATTTCATGTACGGATTAATAAAGCATCAGAGAGGACAGTAATCTGACCTTTAAATTGCGAGGTTAGAGAAACGAACGAAGCGTTTCGAAACTTTGAATCAATTGAACCAGTTGATTCGCAAAATGATTCACTGTTTCGAAGCGAAAACACAGTCATAACATGCATAAAAACACCTTTTACAAACCAACTGCGATGTTTAATTGAAGGTGTCATCTATTAAATGCAATTAGCAAATCAAATATAAATATTAAGTGTCTCTACAATATGAGTTATTTTGTTAATTTGTAGGGCTTGTTTTATGGAGAGTTTGGTTAATCAGACCTGTAAGAAACTTTTGACTACAACTCTTCCTTTTTTATGTGTCATTAAATGTCTACAAATGTATAAAACTGATCCGAAATTAGGCAAAAAATCATATATGACTGGTTCATGGGTTCACAGAGATCATCTGACCCTAGCGGCGGACATTTCGAAACAGTTATGACGTAACGAAGCCTCGTTTACTGAAATCACGTGACTTTCGGCAGTTTGACACGCGCTCCGAATCACTGATTCGAAACAAATGATTCGCAAAGGATTCGAAGCAAAATCATATGTTGTGAGCTGTTGACATTGAAGCTTACGGTGCTACCGTATTTCTGTTAATGAACACAAAGCTTTTTGTATTTTTATGTGCGGTAATAACATGTCAGCGCCACTGCCAGCAATCGTTCCCGCCGCTTGTAAAGCAACTGCCGCGGTAGGTGACGTCATCAGCAGAAGCCCTCTTATTTTGGATATTAAATCTTATATTTTTTGCTTGTTGTTTGCAGGTGATATTCCTCCATGGCCTGGGAGACACAGGGTAAACTGTATCACGATTACGTGGCGTGATTGAATGAATGAACTCTAAATGAAGTTCATAATAAGCCATTATAGTTTTTGACAACATTTACACTGCCTTTTCTTCAGGCACGGATGGGCTCAAGCTATGGCAGCGATCAGGACCCCTCATGTCAAGTACATTTGCCCTCATGCGTATGTACTAAATATTTGTAGCTTTAATACAAAGCACATTGTATACTATGAATCATTCTTGTTATGTTTTAACATGTGACCTGATATTTACCTGTGATTATTATGCCTGACCACCTATGCAGCTAATTAATAGTGAAAAGAGTTTCGAAACTTTGATTCAATTGAACCAATTGATTCACAAAATGATTCGAAGCGCTGGAAACGCCACACGCTGGTGACCCCTGCTGGTCAGAACAGTGTAAATGCAGCGAAAACTCAGATCAAACATTCATTGTACAAACCAGCTGCAAATGTTTCATTGACAGTGTCGTCTATTAAATGCAATTAATCCATTAAATATGACTTCTGCAGTTTGAATCACTGGTTCGAAACAAATGATTCACAAAGGTTTTGAAGCGTTTCGGGGTGAAATGTGCATCCACTTCACACTTTACTAACCCATGAGGACACACACTGAATGACTCGTATACATACTCTTGTCTTTCTCTTTCTTACTTTCTCATTTTATTATTTCCCTGTCGCTGACCATGAAAGACCAGTCATGCCCGTCACCCTCAACATGAACATGGCAATGCCTTCCTGGTGAGACAAACACTCATTTATCAAGTGCTTACTACACAACTCTTCTCTTATGACACATTTCACTGATGTGCTTCTTAGGTTTGACATAATTAACCTCAATCCTGATGCGGAGGAAGATGAATCTGGAATTAAAAGAGCGGCTGAAAGCGGTTAAGTATAATCTGAAACTGTAGTGGAAGAACAACAGAATGCTGAATCTGCCATTAAATGTGAACTTCTTGAATTCGTTCACAGTCAAGGCACTGATTGATCAAGAAGTAAAGAGTGGTATTCCATCTCATAGGATTGTGTTGGGCGGCTTCTCTCAGGTAAGGCAAATCTCTCTCTGTCTTTGACTGAAAACTGTACGTCCTCATTAGTGCAATCAGTAATAAACAGGGTAATTAGACACGGATTTTAGTATCGCAGCAAGTGCAAATCACCCGCCTTGTCGACAGAGGCTGTTTACAGCAACTCCGCTCACCATCGCCTGATTGATCCAGACAAAACTACAAAGGAAACCTCTCTGATAGCAGTAGCAGTGGCGTGGAGAGTAGGCAGGTGGCGTTAGCTTTTGACGTGACCGACCCGAGTTCGAATCCGCCTATTACCGAATGTTGCACCTATGTTCGAATGAGCCAAGACTGTTGAAACTCCAACTGACAAAAATGTTAGCAAGATGTTAAAACATACTAGTAACGTTCTAAAACATGTTAGGGATTGCTAATTTATGTTAAAAAATGCTAGCAACATGTTAAAACATACTAAAAACATGCTAGCAACATATAAGCATTACAGTAAATCATGTTAGAAACATGTTAACAATGTGTTAAATCATGTTAAAACATGCTAGAAACATGTTAACAATGTGTTAAATCATGCTAACAGCATATTAAAACATTTTATCAATGATATGCTAGAAACATGTTAACATGTTAAATCATGCTGGCAACATGTTAAAACATTTTATCAACAACATGCTAGCAACATGTTAAAACATTCTAGCAATGTGTTAAATCATGCTAACATGCTAAAACATGCAGGCAATGTGCTAAATCATGTTAGAATCCTGCTAGCAACATGCTAGAACCATACTAAATCATGTTAGAAACATATTAACAATGTGTTAAATCATGTTAAAACATGCTAGCACCATGTTAAATCATGTTAGAAACATGTTAACAATGTGTTAAATCATGCTAACAGCATATTAAAACATTTTATCAGCGACATGCTAGAAACATGTTAACGTTAAATACATGTTAAACATCTTAGAAATGTGTTAAATAATGTTAACAACATGTTAAAACATGCAAGTAATGTGATAAATCATGTTAGAATCATGCTAGCAACATGCTAGAACCATACTAAATCATGTTAGAAACATATTAACAATGTGTTAAATCATGTTAAAACATGCTAGCACCATGTTAAATCGTGTTAGAAACATGTTAACAATGTGTTAAATCATGCTAACAGCATATTAAAACATTTTATCAACGACATGCTAGAAACATGTTAACATGTTAAATTATGCTAGCAACATGTTAAAACATTCTAGCAATGTGTTAAATCATGTTAGAATCCTGCTAGCAACATGCTAGAACCATACTAAATCATGTTAGAAACATATTAACTGTGTTAAATCATGTTAAAACATGCTAGCACCGTGCTAGAAACATGTTAACAATGTGTTAAATCATGCTAACAGCATATTAAAACATTTTATCAACGACATGCTAGAAACATGTTAAATACATGTTAAACATGTTAGAAATGTGTTAAATAATGTTAACAACATGTTAAAACATGCAGGTAATGTGCTCAGTCATGTTAGAATCATGCTAGAACCATATTAAATCATGCTAGAAACATGTTAACTATGTGTTAAATAATGTTAGAAACATGTTAATGTTAAATCATGCTAGCAACATGTTAAAACATTCTAGCACCATGCTAAATCATGCTAACAACGTGTTAGAAATGTGCTAATTTGTACTAAAAACATGTTAGAGTTGTTATATCACATTAGCAACATGCTAAAACATGCAAGCAATGTACTAAATCATGTTAGAAACATGCTAGCAATGTGTTAAAAATGCTAGAATGGCAATAAGCTGCTTCATGTTAGAAACAAAGTGCTAAAGAATCTATTCTGACAGACTGTATTGCCTTCAAAACTTTTAAACTTTTAAAGCTTAAAAAATACTTTATACGTCAACACTTTAAACTGAAAACCCTCAAACCTTAAGATTCTAAAACTTCTTCAAACTTTCTGGTCAGGCTTTCTCAAGCCAACATTAAAGTTTGTCTTCATGAACTTTTTATCTAGTAAAAGCCATTGTAATCAAAATCCTATCTGCCTTGACCTGGAGTGTGAACTGAACACACACACACACACACACACACACACACTGGCTGACACAGTGTTTTAATGTCTGTATGGTTCAGGGTGGAGCGCTCTCTCTCTACAGCGCGTTGACGGCGCGTCAGAAGCTGGCGGGTGTCGTCGCTCTCAGCTGCTGGTTGCCCCTCAGGAACTCCCTGTCGCAGGTTGGTTAATGTAGGCTTTGGTAGTTTTATCGACCTCACAGCATTACAGAAAACATTTATGCAATTGTTTCGTGTGAATCACAATGACGTTATTTTCTTGTTCTGGAAACCTGTTGAAATACAATCTTTCATATTCCTATACAGTTTAATAGTGTACGTTATTATAAAATGTCTTCATAATCTTACTTTCATCACCTCTGAAAGTCTCAATGTCAAGTCAAGTCACCTTTATTTCTATAGCGCTTCATATAATAAGATTGTTTCAAAGCAGCTTTACAGTACAGATTGTTTGCTAAAATCCCACCCTACACTTTTGTTTTCATTAAATCTCTTAAATATGTCTCAATACAGAAGTATGGTGGTTTGTTGCCATTATATGTGCTTTTTCCCTGTCTGTTCTCTCTCATTCTAATGCTGTCTCTACTCTGTAGTCAGTGATAAGCAGTAATAAGGACATATCGGTGCTGCAGTGTCACGGCGAAGAAGATCCTCTGGTTCCCCTTATTTTTGGCAGTCTCACAGTAGAGAAACTCAAAATGATGCTGAACCCCTCCAATATCACCTTTAAAACATATCCTGGGATGGCTCATAATGCATGTCCTGAGGTTTGCATAAACCAAGATATTTTATACCTGCTTTTTAATTATTCAGAATACATTATCTCTGTTCCAAAATCTAATAAGTCACCTCACTATTAACTAGTGTCCACATAGGAAGCTCTCTAAGGCAGTATCCAAACCATTGTACGATAGTGATTTGTACAGAGGTTTCATAGATTTGCACTAAACAAGAGAGAGATCGATTGAGCGCGTACGATTACCTGCATCTGTCCTTCTTCAGCTCAAGTCATATATTCGTGAAAGAAATTGTTGTCAGAACAAGAAAGCGATATCTTTGTCATAGCATCACTTCAACGTTTAAGGGTATTATGAGGTGTATGTTCTGTTATCTGGACCCTTATTTTGACATTCTGTTCTGTTTCTCCACTTGGTTTAGTTTCGGTATCATTTGTTACTGATTATGTCCTCGTTTGTTTCTCTAGTTACGTATTAGTTTCACATGTATAGTTTACTTTCCTTTGTTCTACCCATTTATATTGTATGAAAGCTTGTTTCTGCAACTGAATTTAAAAAAAAAAGGTATAATTGCGACTTATCTCAAGATTCTGACTTTTTTCTCACATTTGCGTGTTATAAAGTCAGAATTGCGAGTTATAAAATCAGAATTGCGAGATATAAAGTCAAAATTACGAGATATAAAGTCAGAATTGCGAGATATAAAGTCAGAATTGCGAGTTATAAAGTCAGAATTGCGAGATATAAAGTCAGAATTGCGAGTTATAAAGTCAGAATTGCGAGATATAAAGTCAGAATTGCGAGTTATAAAGTCAGAATTGCGTGTTATAAAGTCAGAATTGCGTGTTATAAAGTCAGAATTGCGAGTTATAAAGTCAGAATTGCGAGATATAAAGTCAGAATTGCGAGTTATAAAGTCAGAATTGCGAGATATAAAGTCAGAATTGCGAGTTATAAAGTCAGAATTGCGAGTTATAAAGTCAGAATTGCGAGATATAAAGTCAGAATTGCGAGTTATAAAGTCAGAATTGCGTGTTATAAAGTCAGAATTGCGTGTTATAAAGTCAGAATTGCGAGTTATAAAGTCAGAATTGCGAGATATAAAGTCAGAATTGCGAGTTATAAAGTCAGAATTGCGAGTTATAAAGTCAGAATTGCGAGATATAAAGTCAGAATTGCGAGATATAAAGTCAGAATTGCGAGTTATAAAGTCAGAATTGCGAGATATAAAGTCAGAATTGCGTGTTATAAAGTCAGAATTGCGAGATATAAAGTCAGAATTGCGAGTTATAAAGTCAGAATTGCGAGATATAAAGTCAGAATTGCGAGTTATAAAGTCAGAATTGCGAGATATAAAGTCAGAATTGCGTGTTATAAAGTCAGAATTGCGTGTTATAAAGTCAGAATTTCGAGATATAAAGTCAGAATTGCGAGTTATAAAGTCAGAATTGCGAGATATAAAGTCAGAATTGCAAGATATAAAGTCAGAATTGCGAGTTTATAACATGCAATTCTGACTATTTCTCGCAACTGTGAGAAAAGAAGTCAGAATTGTGAGATAAAAAGTCACAATTACCTTTTTTATTTTTTATTTTAGTGACAGAAACAAGCTTCCATAATAATCAGCTCTCATTTATGCATCGTGTGGTTTGCGTAATTCTCCTGCGTGTTCATTCAGAGAGTTTGGATTATTAATAAGGCCTGTTTTGTTTTTGAATCTCCTTCATCTTTGTGCCTGCTGACCACATTGTAACACTTATTTATATGGCAAAAAAAGGCAATAATATCACATATCGTGAAATCGAGCCACTCGAAATCAACCTTCAGCGTGACAGCCCTACACAGGTGCCTAAGTGAGAGTTTGAATGTGTGTGTCAGCCCTGCCTTTGAGAACAGCCTTAAATTGCTTCCTACATAGGTAGCTCGCTATGTTCTGGAACAGAGCAATTGAACGCATTCATTGATTGTATTTTGAACAAACAGACCCTTTTCACATTTCCCGGGTTCTCAGTAGCGGAAGCCATCATAAACTTCTATAGAGGTGAACGTGAGACGACAGCAAATATCATTTTTCTATTCCCATTTTTTTTTTTTTTTGTGTGTGTTCCCATTTTCTCCAACAGCAAAAGAAAACAATCCATGGTAGCATTTCCATTTTGTGGAAATATCAAGAGCCATCACTCCCTCAGCTTTTCTATTAGAAACACAACACCCTTGCAGCAGCGTTAATTCGCTTTTTAGGTCATATAACACAAAGTACAGCGTTATAAATGTATATTAAATTTTTTAAAAATGAAAATATGAAAAACTTGACTAGATTTGCAGTTGATAACTGTGGAAATGCGTCATAAGTTTGTGAAAAGGGTCCATTGAAACATGAAACACATTTTCAACTGATTCCCTTCTCCTTTTCTTACAACAGGAAATGATGGACATCAAACAGTTTATTGAGAAGCAGCTTCCTCCAATCAATCAATAAATCATTTATACTCATTATTGGCCATTTGACTCAGTCAGTTACTTCCAAACCCAGCGTGAAGTGGAGTATTTATTATAAAAAATAATATACTTAAAATATACTTTTTAATAAGTGCAAACTGTTGTTGTGAATATTTTGAATGAAAGACTAAGAGGAGAAATTGCAAAAACAAATTTTCAGTCATTTTTGCTCATATTTACCAAGGGTGCCAATATTTGTGGAGCCCACTGTACTGTAAATATAACTTTTGACTGCCAGCATTGTTTAATTGTGTTTGTAATTATGTTTGTTATGAGCAGATCTCTTATAGTGTTAAAATTAGGTTAAACTTAATTCCCATTTCCAGATGTGACTGCGTCTATTTTCAAATCAAAGATTGTACGCTAGATTAATGGGACATTAAAACAGTTTGTTTGTGTTTACTTTATTGTTATTTATCTCTTTTTGTACAGTTTATACAGTATACATAAATTTATCAAATGCATTAATTGCATTTAAAAACATATCAAGTCCTAGACAGATGAAATGTTGAGTTGATCTCCGTAGATCGATGCTTTGGTGTGTGTAGGTGTAAGATCTATTCTTCTTATTTCACATATAAATTGTAAATCATCTAGACTGAAACTAATTGAAAGCACCAGTTTTTAATGACACTTGTATCATTTTCTAGCCTATCCTAGTATGTGAGGCAAGGCACAATTACGGTTCTGCCATTTTAAGTGTATATCCGTGCAGACAGAAATATGAGAATATCTTATTTGAAATAAAAATTGAACTATGAACAGTGCAACAACTTTTTTAATAGCACTTCTGTCTGAGTGACATATATAGAGTGGTCCAGGGATGATGTATTTTAGTAGGATAAAACCTGGAAAGGAGTATTTTAGCATTTCCGGTTCCATCGTCCTGAAGTCAATGGGTTTTTGGTTAAAATAAGGTCTGTGGTGAAGCTCACTACTCGCTTTCACAGCCTCGTTGTGTTTGTGCTCTTGCAAACTATTCTAACTCCAACTTCAATGTAAGATGTTTTTAAACAGAGACTGAAAGAGTTGTCGGAAGCTTATTGATGGTGATGTTGAAGTCATGTGACCGTGGTGTAGTTCGTTTATACCCTACATTTAGCTTTTGACTTCTGCTGATTGTATTTACGTTTCAAAATTCATAAGTCTGTGCAATAATCGTCACACAGACCTTATTTTCTGCAATAATCCAAAAGACAATGGGAAACTCCTATTGGGATTTTGTTGAGGGAACCAGTGTGATGCTCACTTCCGGGATGGCCTACAAAAATACGTCATCACGGCAGCGCTGTATATGGACAAGACTTCACAGAAAATGTTGGCTATGTCTGGCATTAGTGTTTCAGAGCATCAGTCCTGTCGCCTCGCAGAATGTTTTAGATGTCTCACTAAATAAACACATTCGGATCATCAGCTTCTTAATGTGTTGAATAGGGAGACATCTAAAACATTCTGGGAGGTCATGAGGACTGGGGTTGAGAAACACTGCTAAATGATTAAATGCAAACATTCCTATCTGACATGAGTCGGACAAACATTCGTGCACCAAACGTCCGCCATTTGTTCGTGGTCGGGGTGGCTGGGATGCTTAAAAAAAGAGACTATTTTAACATCAAAAATGACACTTTTTATCCCAATATATAGTATACTGATCAGCCACAGCATTAAAACCACCTGCATAATATTGTGTAGGTCGTGTGCTGTCAGAACAGCTCTGGTGCGTCGGGTCATGGACTCCAGAAGACCTCTGGACGTGTCCGGTGGTTTGTGGCAGACGTGTTCACAAGTCCCTAAAGGCCAAGTCAAGTCTCCAGTCTTTGTTCTTATTTTAGCAATAGTTCTTTCAGCTAGTTATTGTAATTAACAGTGTTTAGAAATATCAAAAGTGATTTCTACTTCAAAAATGTCTAATAAAGCACACAAAGGGCCCTATTTTAACGATCTAAGCACACGGCGCAGGTGCACTTAGGGCGTGTCCGAATCCACTTTTGCTAGTTTAATGACGGGAAAAATGGTCAACGCGCCAGGAGCATGGTCCAAAAGGGTTTTACCTCGTCTCTTAATGAGTCATGGGTGTGTTTTGGGCGTAACATGCAATTAATCAATCAGTCTCCGAACTACTGATTCGAAACAAAAGATTCGTAAAGCTTCATGAAGCAGTGTTTTGAAATCACCCTTCACTATTATATTGTTGAATAAAGTCGTTATTTTGTTTTTTTGGCACACAAAAAGTATTCTCATCGCTTCATAACATTAAGTAGTCACATGAATTGTTTTAAATATGTCTTTAGTACCTTTCTTGGGCGTTCGAAAGTCTAAGTTAACATGCTCTCAATGCAGGCCTCACTGAGCCATCGGATTTTATCAGAAATATCTTAATTTGTGTTTCGAAGATGAACGAAGGTCTTATGGGTGTGGAACGACATGAGGGTGAGTAATTAATGACAGAATTTTCATTTTTGGGTGAACTAACCCTTTAAGTACAACTCAAGTCCAAGAGTTTCCATCTTTGTTTTGTGGCACCAAGACATTAGCAGCAGGTCCTTTGGGTCCTGTGAGGTGGGGCCTCAGTGGATCAGATATGTTGGTCCAGAACTTCCCATAGATGCTTAATCGGATTGAGATCTGGGGAATTTGGAGGCCAAGGCAACACCTTGAACTCTCAAACCATTCCTGAACCACAGGACACATTCAGAGGTCTTGAGGAGTCTATGCTTCGATGCATCAGAGCTGTTTTGGGGGACCGACACGATATTAGACATACGTTTTGATGTTGTGGCTGTTTTTGCTGTAACTATGATGTATGTAGCACGAAATCGGAGACCCTTCTGTCAACTAAATTCAATAACAACTAATCAAGGGAGATGCATTTGAGAATCGTGTAAATACCAGATGCGTATGCCGATCTGTCTTGGCTGACCCGATCACCTGGGATGAAAGGTACGTGTAAACAGGGCCAAAGGGATCTACCAGGTCTACGGGGAAGTGTGTTAGGCCTGTGTCTGAATTGTGTACATTCATTTGTGTATGTTAGGACTCAGTGGGCTCTTCAAGGCTCTGTATGAGTTCTGCGTACATGCTGGAGTTCATGTATCGTGGGTAGGAGTCTCGCTGCATGAGCATGTAGATCTGCTGCTGTGCCTCGTCAAACGTGCATGATGAGGGTTCCTGCATGTTCCTGTTGATCACTTCACGTACACGCGAGTCCAGACTCACCTAGACATACAAACACAGGTTTCCAGATGAGGCAATCATGGATAACATGTGGTTCTGTTCCAAAAACTGCTGAGCTGCCTTGCTTCTTCTAGGGCCAAGTGTCACCAATTACTGATTCAGACTTTAATGCAATATTGTGAAAACAAAAATTGTGATAATTTTATATATTTCTGTATTGGAACAGACTGACTGTCTGCAAGGTCTAGGGTTAAGAACATGACAGGGATGTGAGGGAGATGTCAGAAATGTCTACATAGAAGTTGAATTGTCATGATTTTATACAGTCTTTAAACAATCGTCAATGTGGTAGAAGTTCCCATAACTTTAGCTACAGAACTAGCATCACTTTTCCTCTTCAGGGAATCAGATTACATACGTAACCAAGATGTTTTGGAAAACCGGTCAGCAAACAATGGGTGTTTGTACATGATGGAGACAAAGATAATCATATTTAACTACAGTATAAGCAAAAATTCAGATCATAGATCATGTGGAAATGAGCATACATACCTCTTTAGGTGACAATACAGAGACGTAGTCCTCAAATATTTGTTTCACAGTCTGTTCTACCGTGGTTTTGTTGGTCTCTTTCTTTAGACTCTCACAGACTAGCCAGAAGTTCAGGTTTTCTTCACTAAACTCAGTCTTCAGAAATTGTTGGAAGTGTGCACGACCTTGTGCACTTTTTATTAAGCGCTCAAATGACTCTCCCCATACACGAACCTCCTCCAGAGTGAGCTGAGGCCTGTAGAAGAGGTAGATCAGGAAAGAAAGATGCGTATCAGCGCCCCCTACCGTATAACAGTGAAAATATGGATTGCCGGAAAATTCTATCAATGGCGGCGAAAGAGTTAAAGGATTAGTTGACTTCAGAATTAAAATTTCCTGATAATTTACTCACCCCCATGTCATCCAAGATGTTCATGTCTTTCTTTCTTCAGTCAAAAAGAAATGAAGGTTTTTGAGGAAAACATTGCAGGATTTTTCTCCATATAGTGGACTTCACTGGGGTTCAACGGGTTGAAGGTCCAAATATCAGTTTCAATGCAGCTTCAAAGAGCTCTACACGATCCCAGACGAGGAATAAGGGTCTTATCTAGAGAAACCATCGACCATTTTCTAAAGAAAATAAAAGTTGTATACTTTTTAACCACAAATGCTCTGCGATGCGCCACGCATTACGTAATCATGTTGGAAAGGTCACGCGTGACGTAGGCAGAAGTCCCGAGCAAGTGTTTATAAAGCGAATGTGCAAAGACTAAGTCAAAAAAAAAAAAAAGGTAAAACAACGATGTCGGACGGTTTTTCACCCTACCGCGGTACTTCCACCTACGTCACGCGTGACCTTTCCAACATGATTACGTAATGCGCGGAGCATCATAGAGCAGTGCAAGATGAGCATTTGTGGTTAAAAAGTATATAATTTAGACTTTTTTTTAGAAAATGGCCGATAGTTTCTCTAGATAAGACCCTTATTCCTCGTCTGGGATCGTGTAGAGCTCTTTGAAGCTGCACTGAAACTGACATTTGGACCTTCAACCCGTTGAACCCCAGTGAAGTCCACTATATGGAGAAAAATCCTGGAATGTTTTCCTCAAAAACCTTCATTTCTTTTCGACTGAAGAAAGAAAGACATGAACATCTTGGATAACATGGGGGTGAGTAAATTATCAGGAAATTTTAATTCTGAAGTAATCCTTTAAACTGTTGCAGGAAAATATATCTGACCCCTTGGATTTACAAAAAGGTAACACACTATTCTCTTCTTTAATATGTAACATACTATCGATACATATTCATGACTTTATTGAACACACAGTGGAAACATTCACCACACAGGGAGGAAAAGTTAGTTAAGGCTAATGAATTCTCTAAAAGCGAACAGGTGTCAAATTAATGAGACGAGATTAGAGGTGTTGCTCAGAGCCACTTTGCACTATAAAAACTGTTCTGTGCACACTGTGAACTGTTGGAAAAGGTTTCTCTAAAGGTCCACAGCTTTACAAATTGTTCAGCACTGTTGCTACTTTGCATCCAGCTTAAATGGCTGCAAAAGCACAGCGAGGAACCCACTATAAAGGCCGTCATGAACCACTCTCTGACCTATAGTTCTGTTGTTAGCAATGGGTTCATCAAAGGAGAAAAAAAAGGCAAGCGTCTCAACAAACCATCAGTAATTGAAGTACTAGTACTGTTAATAGAGGGCAATTAGTATTTCACTGCTGAATCTTTCCTTTTTAAGATGTTTCAGAATGGTTTCCCAAAGTAAATGCTCTGTGGTTAAATTTCTGAAAACTAACATATTGAATGGGTTCCATAAAAAATTTTGAGCCAAAGGAGGTTAGGAACCTGGGGGGAACCAGGGAGTCTATCAAGCCGAACAGGGGTGCGTTTCCCAAAGCGAACTATGGTCCATAGTTGGCCAACGATGCTTTCGGGAAACGCACCCCAGGATGGCCTCCATGGCTGGGGCAATAAGAACAGTTTTGCCAGGCTGGGTTTTAAGGATGGGAAAAGTGACTGGCTCTGGCTCCAGAACAGACACTGGCCTCTGTAATGGACAAATCCTCTGGGTGTCCGTCACAGGCGTGTATGCCGGCACAGGGTCTGTATTAAAAATGATCAAAAGTTCTGTGGCAGGAGTGAACTCGGGACTGACGTAAACCTCCTTTACCTCACTCACAGTGAAGGGGATCCACAAAGTCACAAAATGTCTCTTGAGGACCATCTATGGGGAGTATAGACTTTAAAGGTGTAGTATGCGATCTCCCAGAATTGTTGTTGAACACTGTTGATATTTGAAATCAACCCAAACAAACCCACCCCACTCTTCATTGCTCAGTCTCTAAAATCCACAAACACTTTACCGCCTGCTCCTAACCACCTCGCTCCGAGCTGGTCTTGATCCCCGATCGCCGGCATGTGAGTCTATCATAGTTGGAGCGAAGCAAAATAATGCGAAGATAATGAACAAATGACAAGGAAGCACAAAAAATGAACATACAGTAAGCTAGAGTAAATAAGGCAAGAGTTGGTTGTTAGTCGCCAGCAGCTCCAGACAAACATTGACATTCAAATCTGTCCTGTTACTACAGCTAACATTACAACAACAGCATTTCTTGGTTCACAGAACCAACGTTACTGCCGTATGGAGCAGAAACAACACGCGAGCTCAGTGTCCATTTTCAGGCCTTCCCGCGTAGGTCTCTCTAATATTAACGCAGGTCCTAAAGCTCTTGCCTGACCATAACCCGTCTTTTTCCAGTGATGTTCCTCTGAGATTTTCTTTTTTGTACTGTCTCTCATCTCTCTTTCAACAGTCTTTCTTCAAATCTCCCTCTTGTTCACTCTCTCTCCTCCACCATCATACGCCCCCTAATGCCGATTAGCTACACCTCTGTTGTGGTGCTCAGTCCTCCCACAATTCCTCTGCCTTTAGATATACACATGTGCCAGAGTAGAAGCACTGTGCATGTGTACACTGTATGTCCAATAAAGACAAGGTCTTGTGTGTTATTTGTTAAGATAGACTGTAATTGCCTATTGTTGTGAAATTAGATTACATTTTATGACCAGAACTTCATGGTAAATACAAAGTTTCACAAAGGGTTGCAACTGTATTTATTGAAAGGTTAGAATGTTAAGTAAAAAAAGGGTCATGACATGACAGTTTTTCTTTGATCTTTCGACTAAGTTTCAGACCTCAAAATTTGTTCCTCACTGCAAAAACCAAGCCGCCAAACGACTTTTCTACTTCCTCCACCTTGTGGCGTCACTACAGCAAATGCTGACCAAGTATTTGAAGGTTGAGCAGCGAGCTCATTGGCTACTGATACAGCAGGAACCAATCAGCTGTGCCCTATAGAGAATGATGTGATTGTAAGCAGATTGAGTTGAGGACTTATTAGCCTGTGCCATCTAGAGTTTCATGACAGAACTTTGTATTTCTGCTTTGCTGTCATTCGAGAGAGTCCAGTCTCTGGGATGAATCGAAATTCCAACCACTAGGCAGAACGAGGGTTGAAAATATTTCTAACATTTTGAACATTATAATTAAACCTCAAGGAACATATTAAAGTAATAAAAAGGCATGTCATGACCCCTTTAAAATTCCCAAAAGGGATGTTCTTAAAAGTGATTACTTTTTTGTGCAATATTTAAATTTTTTAACTCACATCTGGTTGATATCAGCCTCCTCTTGCTCTTCTGAGATCGTCGTCATAATTCTTTCCTCCTTAGCAGAGCGTACTGTCAGACTACACAAACACACATTATAAAAACATGTTTTTTGTGTGCACCATGTGACACCTGAATGTCTCAGGAGAGGCTCCTAAAGCATACAAGATGCACACTTCAAAGCTCAGTCTACATGAGCCTTAATGAAGTTTTCTAGCACACCTGTACTCTCAAGTGAAACATCTCACAACCACGCTACTTATTCTTCAGTTCTCTTAAAATTGCGCTTTGCAAAAAAACTTGGTTTACTTCGTAAAAATCGTTTACCTGAAAAGCAATCTTTAAGGCGCCCCTTTAAGGCGAAGGCAAAAAAAAAAGGATGTTTTAATGGATGTCAGTGGAGGAGAGGCTTCAGTGCACTGAATAAACTTAAACCCCAGAGGATCAGAGGGAAGACAATGAGGACAGAGGATTCGAAGAAAAGCTTATTTGTACATTGAAATATTCTTGATCACTCAAGCGAAAGCATATGAAGCAAACTGTTTGCTGAAATAACCACAACATGAACAACAACACTAAAATAAGAGCATGTCTTGAATCAAATCGAAAAACCTTTGAATCGTGAATCGAATCGATTCACTGTCTAAGCAAAGATTCCCATCCTTATTATGTTCCCTTAGCAGAAATGAACCATAAACTGAATGGTCTACTGATTAATGGGGCAAAACATATTAACTCAATAAACATCATAACAGAAACTTTTTTGAAACATGTATTTATATTTAAGCATATATACAATATACATAAACACACCACAAAATATAGTGAACAATCTAATTAACATTTATAATTCATATGTACTTTTGATATTGTACTTTAAAAAGCAATAAAAAGATTTTGACATCTGTCAGACAAAAAGAAGATAGTCATGTACACCTAGGATGGCTTGAGGGTGAGTAAATCATGGGATAATTTTCATTTTTGGTCGAACTATCCCTTTAATTGACATCTACACCGATCAGGCATAACATTATGAGCACTGACAGGTGAACACTGATTATCTCTTCATCATGGCACATGTTAGTGGGTGGGATATATTAGGCAGCAAGTGAAGATTTTGTCCTCAAACTGTTAGAAGCAGGAAAAATGGGCGAGCGTAAGGATGGGGCTGCATAGCCACAGACCAGTCAGGGTGCCCATGCTGACCCCTGTCCACCACCAAAAGCGCCAACAGTGGGCACGTGAGCATCAGAACTGGACCACAGAGCAATGGAAGAAGGTGGCCTGGTCTGATGAATCACATTTTCTTTTACATCACGTGGATGGCCGGGTGCGTGTGCGTCGCTTACCTGGGGAACACATGGCACCAGGATGCACTATGGGAAGAAGGCAAGCCGGCGGAGGCAGTGTGATGCTTTGGGCAATGTTCTGCTGGGAAACCTTGGGTCCTGCCATCCATGTGGATGTTACTTTGACACGTACCACCTACCTAAGCATTGTTGCAGACCATGTACACCCTTTCATGGAAACGGTATTCCCTGGTGGCTGTGGCCTCTTTCAGCAGGATAATGCGCCCTGACACAAAGCAAAAATGGTTCAGGAATGGTTTGAGGAGCACAACAACGAGTTTGAGGTGTTGACTTGGCCTCCAAATTCCCCAGATCTCAATCCAATCGAGCATCTGTGGGATGTGCTGAACAAACAAGTCCAATCCATGGAGGCTCCACCTCGCAACTTACAGGATTTAAAGCATCTGCTGCTAACATCTTGGTGCCAGATACACTATATTGCCAAAAGTATTGGGACACCCCTCCAAATCATTGAATTCAGGTGTTCCAATCACTTCCATGGCCACAGGTGTATAAAATCAAGCACCTAGGCATGCAGACTGCTTCTACAAACATTTGTGAAAGAATGGGTCGCTCTCAGGAGCTCAGTGAATTCAAGAGTGGTACCGTGATAGGTTGCCACCTGTGCAATAAGTCCATTCGTGAAGTTTCCTCACTACTAAATATTCCACGGTCAACTCTTAGTGGTATCATAACAAAGTGGAAGCAATTGGGAACAACAGCAACTCAGCCACGAAGTGGTAGGCCACGTAAAATCACAGAGCGGGGTCAGCGCATGCTGAGGCACACAGTGCGCAGAAGTCGCCAACTTTCTGCAGAGTCAATAGCTACAGACCTCCAAACTTTGTGTGGCCTTCAGATTAGCTCAAGAACAGTGCGTAGAGAGCTTCATGGAATGGGTTTCCATGGCCGAGCAGCTGCATCCAAGCCTTACATCACCAAGTGCAATGCAAAGCGTCGGATGCAGTGGTGTAAAGCACGCCGCCACTGGACTCTAGAGCAGTGGAGACGTGTTCTCTGGAGTGACGAATCACGCTTCTCTGTCTGGCAATCCGATGGACGAGTCTGGGTTTGGCGGTTGCCAGGAGAACGGTACTTGCCTGACTGCATTGTGCCAAGTGTAAAGTTTGGTGGAGGGGGATTATGGTGTGGGGTTGTTTTTCAGGGGTTGGGCTTGGACCCTTAGTTCCAGTGAAAGGAACTCTTAATGCTTCAGCATACCAAGACATTTTGGACAATTTCATGCTTCCAACTCTGTGGGAACAGTTTGGGGATGGCCCCTTCCTGTTCCAACATGACTGCGCACCAGTGCACAAAGCAAGGTCCATAAAGACATGGATGAGCGAGTTTGGTGTGGAGGAACTTGACTGGCCTACACAGAGTCCTGACCTCAACCCGATAGAACACCTTTGGGATGAATTAGAGCGGAGACTGCGAGCCAGGCCTTCTCGCCAACATCACTGCCTGACCTCACAAATGCGCTTCTAGGAGAATGGTCAAAAATTCCCATAAACACAGAACCCTTCCCAGAAGAGTTGAAGCTGTTATAGCTGCAAAGGGTGGGCCAACTCCATATTAAACCCTACGGATTAAGAATGGGATGTCATTAAAGTTCATGTGCACGTAAAGGCAGGCGTCCCAAAACTTTTGGCAATATAGTGTACCACAGCACACCTTCAGGGGTCTAGTGGAGTCCATGCCTCGACAGGTCAGGGCTGTTTTGGCAGCAAAAGGGGGACCAACACAATATTAGGAAGGCGGTCATAACGTTATGCCTGATCGGTGTATATACCATTCAATGAGAGAAGTAACTTCTGTCTACAGTTGCTACTGAAGTTTGAACAGTCTTGGCTCATTTGAACAATCCGTCATGTAAGTCTATGGGAACTCTGCTCTCGTTCATGTGAATCATTTAAAGATAAGCGTTTTCTCACCAGGAGCAGCTGCAGCAGCAGCACCAGCAGAAGCAGCAGGCGTTTGAGGGAGCATTAAACGAGCCGAGGGTTTGAGTGCTCACACTTCCCGACATGTGAGCGCCGGGGCCAGTATTCTGCACTCCGGTGGTGTTTTCATCGTTCTGCGGTGGACGTTTTCCCATCTCCACCAATTCAGAGCCCATGAGCTACAGACACAACTTTCAGTTCACCAAAATGCTTTCACACAAGTGAGAACATTATCTGTGCAACACAAGTACACGTTTAACAGTTGTAATGCTTAATCATGCTTAATTAATTTAAGCAGCCCCCCAGGTAGGAAAAAGGCCTGCATGCCACAATACACAGGAGACATACAGCAAACACTGATATCCAGCGAGACCAATTACAGCAGAACACCTGAGATCAACATCACACGTTATTCTGTTTACATTCATGCGGCTATTTGTTATAATAATAATCATTTAGAAACAGTTTATTACGTTTTTTTTTTTTTTTTTTTAGTATTGCTAAATTAAGGCCAAATGCACAGGACAGAGGCATGTCATGCACATAATATCTGTTTTAATTAGTCAAATCAGCTGTCGAATCCCTTTATATTATTCCTTTTTCATTATAGACATTATTTCATTATTCATAATGTACTTCAATTTCTTTATTAAATTATGATTATATTTATAACCACCGACATTCGTTTAAATTCACGTTTCTGATTATGTTCATTCATTTTATTTGTATGGGGAATGCTCGCAGTTTGCGCGCCATAAATCAGCCTCAGTACGAGCAGCATGGATGCAGACATGATGTCTGAGACATCACATATCAATATTTAAACCGATCTGCATCACAATACTCAATAATGCAAACGTACATATAATTAAAACAAAAATAACGAAACTCACCTCTTCACCATTGGTGTCCAGAAAAGACTAACACCGGCTCTCGTTCACGCGCCCATTATCTGTCCGCTCAGCTTCTCCTCCCGGACGCATGCGCGTGTCAGTTTCTGCTTCAGATGTACTCTGCTCTGACGCGCGCATATCTTCACATTCAACGATTCATGCAATGTTTACACTATCTTATTAGAAGGTTTTGTGCAAATAAATAATCAGAACACAAACCATTATTAGTACAGACGGTATCATAATCTAATATAGGCTATCTAATTGGTGTTTTGTGTTTATTTTGTGTTGTTTCTCCAGTGGGGAACGCCTCGAAAACGAGATGGTGCATCTCAAGGGTGTTATCCTTAAAAATAAATTGAAATTGAAATATATCGACTTTGAGCTTGTGGAAAGGCACTATATAAATAAAACTTCTTCTTCTTCTAATTATATTGCTATTACATTACACAGGATTTTGGATTTAAAACATGCCTAAAAATATTTTGTATTCATGCATAACTTATTTGTTATCCTCTTGCTTGTGAAATAATTTTACTTTAGAGTTAATCAACAAACAATGAGAGAGAGAGTTTGTGTTTTTGTGCATACGCTCGTTTTTTTTTTTTTGTTTTTTTGTTTTTTTTTGGACGTACACTACTTTTTGTGATTATATACTCATATGTTCAGTTTTTGTGCTTACTCTTTTTTTTTTTTTTTTTTGGATGTAGGTTCGGATGTAGGTTCCTCATTTTTTTGGACGTATGTTCAGTTTTTGTGTGTAATTGTTGTTTTGGACGTACGTTCGTTTTCTGTGCGTACTCGTTTTTTTGGACGTACATTCGTTTTTTTGTGCATACTCGTTTTTTTGAACGTACGTTTGTTTTTTGTGCGTACTCTCGTTTTTTTGAACATACATTCGGTTTTTGTGCGTACTCGTTTTTTTAGACGTACGTTCATTTTTTGGACGTACGTTCATTTTTTGTGCGTACTCGTTTTTTTTTTTTTTTGGACGTACGTTCAGTTTTTGTGTGTACTCTCGTTTTTTTGAACGTACATTCGGTTTTTGTGTGTACTCTCGTTTTTTGGACGTCCGTTCAATTTTTGTGCATATGCTAGTTTTTTTGAACATACATTCGGTTTTGTGCGTACTCGTTTTTTTTTTGGACGTACAGTACGTTGGTTTTTTGTGCGTATGCTCGTTTTTTTGGACGTACGTTTGGTTTTTGTGCGCACTCTCGTTTTTTGAACGTACATTCGGTTTTTGTGTGTACTCTCGTTTTTGTTTTTTTTTTGGACGTATGTTTGGTTTTTGTGCGTACTCGTTTTTTGTGCATACGTTCATCTTCTCAGAATCACTCATATGCACATTTGAGAAATTATCTTAGATCAAATGTAGGACAGTTTCTACGCAACATTTTATAAATGAGGCCCCAGGGATGTGTGGTCATTTTAATTACAGTACAAATAGCCATCTTTGAGTTTACAAGGATGAATTGATAATTTGGGAATTTGGCAGAAAGGATGCTTGTTTCAGAGAACTGAAGTTATATAAGAAGAGTCACAACCATGTTTCGCTCTGTTGTGTATGAATAAAATTATGCCACAACTCTCTCATTTCCTGTGAATTAATTGAAGCCCAAAGTTTAATCACAGAGGGGCCGATTACTGTCTCATAGTGTTTATGTCTGATAATGTTTTTCTACATTTGATCTTTGCTCTCAATATTATGAACTTAATTAAGCTTTTATTATATTCTTCCTAAACTCTATTCTTTGAGGGTGCTTACAGTATAAACATTTATCAACGAGAGCAATACTAATGCCTAAGTACATAGTTCTTTTTATTGTTTCTTTCATTCTTTCTTCAAAACCTTTATTCTTTTAGTACAATTACCAGGTATTGAATTAAATTACATGAAAATGTTCTTCACAATTCTATCTAATGATGTCACTCCACGTCCCCTTTCTCTCCTCAGCTGCACAGAAGAATAAAATAATGTAGCACCGTAGAGAGAATCTACTCAAAAGAGAGCCATGAACTCAAGTTTCTTACAGAACATAATAATAATAAATTAAAAAACAACAACAACACAGAAGGTCTGAGAGCTAAATGAACTAAAGTTTTAGCAACAAATAGTCTTGGATTAACCTAACATGTGCTGCTTGTTTTCTAGAGCACTACCTGTACAAACTTTCCCCAGTTTATTTACTCTAGTTTGGATTGTAAACAGTGAAGCAACAAAGATAATCATAGTGCATACTGAAAAAAGTGTAAAAAAAAAAAAAAAAAAAATTAATAATAATCCCAACAAAGCAAGTTACAAGTAATTTTCTGTCCAAACTAAATGCCAAACTGCTTGTATTTTGGGACAAAGTCAAACCCATATGATATATATGAGGAGTGGGATTTTAACATCAGAAATGTTCTGTTGCTTTTCACAGTCTCAGCTGCAGGTTTGGACAAAAAATGTAACATGGTTGATGAGCTTTTATCACTTGTTGCTTTATCACATTGCACCTGGTGTTATATTCAAAACAAAACATTCTTGAAAATAACTAGTATTTATTCTAAAGATACAGTTCTCAGACTTAAGATGATTGAAAACCTTCAATATAAGAACACTGACATGATATGTAGATAATGACGATACTTTCACAATCACTAAACAGATAAACCCCTTAAAGTGTATATTAATGCATTTATAATGTTTATTTAAATTGCAATGCTTTTTTAATACCTATCGCTTGTGAATGAAAATGTGAGAAATAAAGTAGCCAAGTGATAAAAAAAAATACAGTTTATACATTCTGTTTCGTCAGTCCCACAAGTTTATATATTAGTTCCGTCTCAGTTTTGCTATTGTATTGAAAAGGTCGTCTGCTAAAACACCACCTTCAGATGGATAAGGCAAGATAAAGAAGATTCAATTATTTAATCCCTAATCTGTCTGTCCAAGAACATAAATGAGAAAACCAAAGTGGAGATCTAGAATTTGTGGAACGGTTTACCCAAGCATCCCTGTAACTACACAAACCACAATATAGTCCAGATCAGGTGAGATTACACTCGAGGTACAGATAATTGTTAGTAATGCCAGATTCCAGTCCAATACTCTTTGTCAAAACAGACGAGGCTTCTCCATTGGCCGTGAAAATTGGTTCAAATCTCCTTTGGCGACTGTAGTGATTCCATCCTTGTGAAATTAAACACAACCGGAAGAGTGGTGAAAATGCTGGGATTATAGACTGTGACAAACAATAGTAGAACTGATTTATATTTAATAGATTTCAGCTTCTTATTTTGACTATAAACTTTTCTCAAATCATTGATGGCTACCTGGGGTTTTGTTAGTGGCTTCTTTCTACTCATCTTTCTCTACTATGACTTCTCCATGAAGTACCCTCCTCCTCTGACGCAGCATGTGGAAGTACAGCTGAGGAAACACTGAAAGAGAAGCAGACGACAATGAAAACTAGAAAGTAAAGTTCGTCGGGAAAAACTTTTACGTTGGCTTGACAAAGCCGTATGAACGTTTAAACGTTTTATAAGCGTTAAACTTAGCGGAGCCGAAAAAGAAAGCAAGACATTGCTAGCATGAATTAGCATGTTGTAACACACTGCTAACATGAATTAGCATGTTTTGCTAACATGTTCTAACATGTTGATAACATGAATTAACATGTTGGTAGCATGTTGTTAGCATTAATGATCATGTTGCTAGCATGTTTTAACACATTGCTAGCATGTTTTAACACATTGCTAGCATGAATTAGCCCGTTTTGGCTACCATGTTTTAACAGGTTGCTAGCATGATTTAACATGTTGCTAGTATGAATTAGCATGTTTTAACAGTTAACATGAATTAACATGTTTTAATACATTGCTAACATGAATTAACATGTTTTAACATGTTATTTGCATTAATTATCAGGTTGCTAGTATGTTTTAGCATGTTGCTAGCATGAATTAACATGTTTTTGTTAGAATGTTTTAACAGGTTTTTAACATTATTTAGCATGTTGTTAACATGTTTTAGCATGTTAAAACATGTTGCATGTTGTTAACATGTTTATAGCATGTTTTAACATGTTTGCATTTTCATGTTGCTAGCATGTTTTAACACATTGCTAACATGAATTACCATGTTTTTGCTAACGTGTTGTTAACATGTTTTAACACGTTGCTAGCATGAATTAGCATGATTTGGCACATTGTTAACATGAATTAACATGTTGATAGCATGTTTTAACATGTTGTTTGCATTAATTATGTTGCTAACATGTTTTAACACATTGTTAACATGTTTTAGCACGTTGCTAGCATTAACTAACATGTTTTGACATTGTTAATATGAATTAGCATTTTTTAACATATTGTTAACATGAATTAACATGTTGATAGCATGTTTTAACATGTTATTTGCATTAATTATCAGGCTGCTAGCATGTTTTAACACATTGCTAGCATGTTTTAGCATGTTGCTAGCATGAATTGGCATGTTTTTGTTAACATGTTTTAACAGGGTTTTAACATTAATTAGCATGTTGTTAACATGTTTTAACATGTTGCTAGCATGTTTTAGCATGTTGTTTGCATTATCATGTTGCTAGCATGTCTTAACACATTGTTAGCATCTTTTTAACATGTTGCTAGCATGAATTAGCATATTTTTGCTAGCACGATTTAACAAGCTGCTAACATGTTTTAGCACATTGATAGCATGATTTAACATGTTGCTAGATTGAATTATCATGTAGCACATTGCGCATTGTTAACATGAATTAGCATGTTTTAACACATTGTTAACATGAATTAGCAAATTGCTAGCATGTTATATTAGAAATATTACATAGAATGGCAGCTTAAATGAGTCTAATGGGCTTCTGGTTGTTTTGACAGTTTGAACGGTCTGAACTGGAGTTTGAAATGAAGAGGTAAAGTAAAAGAACTTCATCTAATCAGAATAATCAGCCTCGGCTTTCAGAACTTTAACAGCAACCCACAAGTTTATCCACATTAAAATCAAATCATTGCAAAGAGCAATCATAACAGAGATACTGTAATTTACACAGTACTCAGTAAAGGTGCACTCACTACATTTTATGTTGAGTTGGACAATATGGCAACTATCTTGGACTTATTCATGCCACTAGGTGTCGGAACGTAGCATCATGCAAAAGCCATTGTTTATCGTTACCAAAGCCACTGTAGACAGTCAGTCATGGTCAGTTTATTCAGATAGAGAAAGTAGCAGATTATTAGCAGGATTAGACTGCAGTATTCAGCTGGTCTTGTGATCGCAACATTGTCAATAAATGGTAGCGTGCAAGTAGATGCTTCATTGAGTTCTTACATGGGATGTAGGACAGCATGACGATGATCAAGAAGTAGTAATAGTCAAAGGACACGTTGTATTTGTTGGGAAGCCTCAGGGAGAACATGCCCGATCTCCGAACATACGGTAAGGAGGCATGTATGGTCAGCAGTTCACCAATTACTCCCAAGGGGTACATGACAATAAACATGTTATACCTGAGGAAAGCAGGAGATCAGAAAAAGACAAAGCAGGAAAATAAATGTGACTTAATTTGACATGAGACATTATACACATTATAAACACACACACCAACAATTATTATGTAACTCAGTGTTGGGGAAAGTTACTTTTAAAAGTAATGCGTTACAATATTGCGTGCACATGCATATTGTCTGGTCCTGGTCCAAAAGTTTTGAAACAGTAATGACGTAATGAAGCCTTGTTTACTAAAATCACATGACAAGACACTAAAAGTGAAATGAATAAGCCTCAGGCTGAAGGAAATGCAAATTCACGCCTGTACAGTAGAGGGCGCCGCTCAAATGCACACCTCAGAATCTCGCCAGAAGCAGCAGGTCATCCAGGTACTGTTTTATGAGTACTGTGAATTCAGACATGCTTCTTTTGTCACACACTGTTTTTCGCCTACTATATTGTAGGGAAATATGCGATTTTGGACGCAGCCATATTGTGAAACTCTAAACAATGTCCTTGTGAGTAACAGACATGCTCAGTGAAAACACACCGGGCAGCGATCGAGTCTACCTGGCCCACTTGATGAAGTATGGCAGATGGTGGAGCAGGTTGAAAGTGTAGAAAGAGTAGCGAGTGATCTCTGTAACCGTCCATACCACTACGAACAAGATCACACTCTCCTCGTTCTGAATCTTAGCATGTGTTTCAAATGAAAGAAAACAATATTTAAAATGTAACAGCCCATTTAGAGATTGTCCACTGGAGAACAGTGAATATGTCCCATAATTCCCATTGGTTTTATGGCTTTTAGTTAATGTCCTCGTCATGCATACTGACCTGTCTGATGCTGTTTGTAATAAACCAGACCATGAATATCCGAGAACATACTTGGACCCCAGTCACAATTACAGATGTCCGCACAATTCCTTTAACACACCAAAAACAACAACTGAAAAACATAGTACATATAGTAAATATAGTAAATAGTAAACGCATAGTAAATATAGTACATACCAATAGCACAGTGTCCGACCTGAAATAAAAACAAAAGTTAGGAGCCAAAGCGTAAGAAAATGAAATGAAGATAGATCAAAACATAGATACAAGCATGCTACCCATTTTTATGATTCATATCATTGCAATCTCTGTATTTTAGTCAGTTTGTGGCCTAATAATATTCCTTATGGTGATAGACCCTCATACAAAGAGTGAAAAAAGAAAAAAAAGAAAAGATAGGATTCAAAGTCTCAGACCTCACTAACAGTGCAACAAGTCAGTTGTCTATATATACTTCTGCCTAGACTGATCCTAGATGGCGCCACTAGCTCTTGCAGTGTTGAAAGCAATCCGTGCATGATATAAATGTATTTGATAATGCAGTATTTTTGTAGTTTTAGTAATTGTTTAAGGCTATTTAACCACTGAAATGGAAAGTACAGTCTGAAAATACAAAAAAAAACAAAAAACACCAGAGAGTTCACAAAGGGTGTGTGTAAGGGTGTTAATTTGTGAATTATGTAGCTCACTTTTGTTTGGAACGAGTAGTGGTTTGCCTTCTATCTAAAGTATAGGACTTTGCTGTGAAAATAGGGAATTTTTCCCCCAAATCAGCCCCTTTAGTGTGTGGCGTTCCTCAGGGCTCGATTTTGGGACCACTGTTATTTTCCCTATATATGCTTCCTTTTGAGTTCTATATGTTGGAAGTACAGTATCTTTTACCACTGCTACACTGATGATTTTCAGTTTTATTTTCCAGTGAGTTAAGATACGAAATGTTCATTAGACAGTGTTGTGGTTACCGAATACTTTGAGCATGAGGAAACTTTTTTAAATTAAGATATTTTTAAAAAAATGGCACATATTGTTTCCTGAGAATAACATATTCAGCAATTGTTAATACAAATAGTAACACGAAAAAGGCATTTACAGGTTTTTTCACAGGAGAAGGTTGTTGTTTTTCTTCGAGAGACAAAAATATACTGGAACACTGGAGTAAAATAAAGGTTAATTTCACATATCATGGTGGTTAAAAGAATCTTACCTCCAATAGTGCAAATGTCTGGAAAAATTTTAGTGTCCTTGCTATAGTTTTGTACAAGCCTTTATGGGTGCCTCTCTGAAGGTAATAGCGGATCATGGAAACAGCCAGTACAAGCCACCTGCAATACAAGATCACATCCAATGTCTATAGAAGCTTTGCCACAGTTTCATCTGTCCCTAATGTAAATATAAGTGACATTCAGCTAACCGGCAAGTCATACAACTTGCATTTGAAAAGAAACCTTGCACCTGCATGATTCTGCTGTCAAAGCATGTGACACTCACAGTGCATTATGGGCATTCTATAGATGTTGGGTGTACATGCGTTGTACACTTCTCGTTGCAATGAATTATGGGATTGAATGAGTGCACTAGATATTCTTCACTATGATTTTGGACATGATTACAAAATGGCTGACAACTGAAAAGAACACTATATAAGGGCTTGTCTTGTTGTCTTAGACCAATAATATTTCAACTATAGTTTAACCTATATTTAACTAAAGATACATAGTAAAAAGTATTTAGTCACTTAAGCCACACATACATGCATGAAAGTCACTGCATAGAAGAAAAAAATATTCAAAACAAAGGCGTAGCTTGATGACACCGAGTTTGAGCGCAGAATCTTGGGAAATGTCGTCTTCACCTCACAGCCAGTGGAAAAGAATCGGGACGGGACTCGGGCAGAAATCATGTTCATGGATGAGATTATTAACGTTACTGTAGTATGAAGCAGAGCCGAGTGCTGTGGGAGCTGAACGAGGCCGCTGGAGCGATTGATAATGAGAGATGATCGCGACACACGCCTCGAGAGCAGCAACTTTTATTATGCCGCAGTCGTCGCTTACGCTTCTTCCAGTCAAGTGTATGAGGTAACACAGCGCTGTTTATCATATTAGATACATTTGAGTGTGTTGAAAATGGTGTTATAACGTTACTCTGTGCGTTCGCTCGGAGACACTTGTTGCACACTGCAGTAAGCTAGATCGATTTTAGAATATCATATTAATAAATGCTGGATGGCTTGTGTTGATAAATGGCATGCAATTCATTTTAAAACGTATTGTATGATGGAGAAAATGCTGTATTACTTAGCTACTTGACAAAATAGAGTTTTTCTCTGAGGCATGGTAAAAGCATGGTACTCTCGGAAAAATCAAGAAAACTAGATTTAAACAATAAGACTAAACATGTTGAGCTATATAACGTTAATTCCTTTTCTGTCTATAAATGTAATCAAACAGTTGTTCCCTTGTCTAATAAAACATGTAAATATTAAAGCGTCTTTGGTGTTTCCATGGTTTCTACAAAATAAAACCGGAAACCGAGGGTAACGCGGATATGACACCACTGACTCCCGGACACGTCCTGTATCCTTGGTTAAAATCGTGATTTTCTCACAAATTACAAACAGTTGGAAAAATTTGGGATATTGTGAGTACAAAACATATAACTGGCCTAGTGTTTTTTGGATATTTTACTGCAAAAATCTTACATATTGTGCCTTTAAGTGTCTAAATCATTTTCAGCAAACTAAAATACACTTTAATGCAATTTCTGTTTAAACTTGTATGTCATGTAATAAAATATACATTTGTAATTAGTTTATTTAAAATACATTATTTAAAAAACACTACTACAGTTAAAATTATAACCAAGTAGACTACATAGTCAACACATCACAATAATAAGTGTACTTATTTAAAGCATGACGAAAGATTACCCTTACGAAAATTAACCATGGTTTTACTACGAATAAATTATTGTAGTTATTCCATGGTGACCACAAATCAACCATGATTTTGCTACAAAAACCATAGTTTAACTATGGTATTTGTGTGGTTATACAAATGGTAATCAAAACGCCATTCAACACACATGGTTTCACTATAATAAAACTATGGTTCATTTTCATAAATGATGTAATTTGTAGCCTACAGATTTAATAGAAATAAGCGCATTCTTTTTTTTCCAACAAGATTTGTGAAGTTTACGCTGGTTGAGATCGCGCTGAGCGGCTCTTTCACTATCATTACCGTGCATTTCATTTTTCTTTGTTAAATTTCGCCTGTCGAGCGAGTTCCAGTGTCAGCGCTAAACATATCACTGCGACAGTTGCGGAATGACACGTGCGGTACCGTATTAGGAAAGGCTGTGAGGAATATCCCAGTATAACTAACGGCCGACCTCTATAGAACAAAACTAACAATTACCCACGCGCTCTGTGAGGGTTTAATGCAACAGTCTATCTTGGAGCTTTCAAAGTAGTCTGAAGTAGCAACTAGTCGAGTGATTTACAATGCACCGAAACTATAAACAGACACGCGACTGCATTCAGCAAAGCAGAGCGAATAAAAGAAGTTCAAAGTAAAACTTTCAGCAGCGAGTACCCGGCTGTCATGGCGATGTTGTAGAACGCGAGCCATGCCGTTGCGATGGCGCCTTTCGTCCGCTTCTTCTTGTTGTTGGTTTCCTTCTCGTCGACAGTCCCGTCCTCCTCGCCGGACGCCATGGTACCTGCTGCTACAGACTGGGAAAGTCACAAAAACCTCGCGCGAGCACAGCTGTCGGCGGGGGCTGGTCATCTCTGGAGGGGCCACTGAGTGTCAAGGCAGGAAAAAAACTTTTCTAATTCAATTATGCACATCTGGAATGATCTTATAGACTTGTGTTATCAATTTTTGAGTATTTTCTTTAATGTTTTCAAATAGACCTGCGTCATTTGCTCACCGCTGCTGTATTAAATTCATGACTATCAATCAATGCATTGAGTGTATTATTGTGTTGTGTTCACATATGTAACATTATATCACAAGCATGTACATCATTTCATTGTAAGTGTTACACACTCCCATCCATGCTGGCCACTATTTCTGTGCCCAGAGGGGAGATTATTGTGATAGCATCCTTGTTTATCCTCAAAGCAGAAAAATAATTAAATTAGTAGTAATAAATGAGACTAATATAGGTTGTTAAATAGCAATTAGTTGGGTGTAGCAGTAAACTAATGTATAGCCGATGTGTAATGGATGAAAATGTATTGTATAAGCATTTTTATAGAGCTCTATTGTGTCTGAATAGTGCCGTTGCTTTCACAGTTTGGGCTGTTATTTTCATTCTCACCATGCGGTGGCGCCCAAGAGCGCGGGAGCTGTAACGTTACCGCTTACCAGTATAAGGGAGTGTGAGTGAGTTGAGAAGCTAATGCTAGAATATTACCTGTTACTCCTGTAAAATCCATATTTGGAGGAACATTAATGTTCTACATATTTAATAAGTTGTTTTCTGTTCTCATTATGTTTGATTTGATGTCCTGGATTATTTGACAACATTGGTAGTGAGTGGAGAAACAGTATTTAAAACTCCTTATCAACTGAACCAACTTCTTCGCTAAGCGATTCTCATTTTGTAACGCTCGAACGATAACAAAGCTTGCATGACGCTTTTTACACACCAATTGCAAATGATTTATGAAGGTGTAAACTATTAAATATAATTACAACTATACAATGACTTAAACATCATATGGAGTGTAACTAGGGTAGTTTATTTTATTTGTATTAATTTATTTATTGAGAGAGAGAGAGAGCTTGGCTTATCAAGGCAATTACAGACAATTGACAACAACCAAAAAAAAACAAAAAAAAACGGAATTTAAATTTGCTAAAACGACCCAAAATAGGGTAAAATATTGTATACTGGTTCATGCATTTATCAGATCAATGTCCACTAATTTGAAAAAAAACATGACATTAATGTAGCCTTGTTTGATAAAATCACACACCGAAACACTGATATGTGTTACACTGATACACGAAACAAAAGATTTGTAAAAGTTTTGAAGATTCATCACTACCACCCATTGGAAGTCTTCAAAGGAACTGTGACAGAACTGAACAGTGTGACTACAAATGGACTACAAAACTAGACACAGGAAACAGGAAACTAGAAATACAACATAAAAGTCCAGAAAAACTGGGAACATGTAGAACAAATAGGGCACTTTCAGCTCTTCACCCATAAAAATATCAATAATGATCTTTAAGAAAACAATAACCTTGTGAACTTAAATTGCTTGGGCCCTGAATAATAATAATCCTTAGGAAACAGCAGGGTTGGTTTCAGTGCTTGAGCTCTAATTATGAAGCTCTACTGATCAGAAAGACAGATCTTAAGAGGAGGAGCTGTGAAGAGCATATGTTTAAACTCTTATTTAGTGTATCTATCATCTGAGCTTTAAAGGCACAATATGTAAGATTTTTGGATTAAATCGGCCATCAACGACATCATACCCGCGTTACCCTCGATTTCCAGTTTTATTTTGTATAAACCATGGAAACACCAAAGATGCTGATAATCGTCGGATTCTTTTCCACCGGCTGTAGACGTGAAGACAACAATGATTCCATGAAATCAAGGCGTCATCAAGCTATGCCTTTGTTTTGAATAAGCGACCTCTAGTGGCAAACATTACATATTGTGCCTTTAAGATGTGGCATTTTAAATTTCACACGTAAACACATCTGGTGTCTTTTTAAGGTATCTAATGTTTAATAATAATGAGTCGGCGTTCTGCCGTAGAACCCGGAAGCGCAGCACTCTACAATGTAAACAGCGTATGAGAATGACAGGGAACTGAATAAATTGTTGAATAAAGTTATTTTTGTGCAAAAGTTATATATTCTCGTCGCTTCATAACATTAAGGTTGAACCACTGTAGTCATGTGGACTATTTTAACAATGTCTTTACCTTTCTGGGCCTTGAAAAGTGCAATGACGTTGCTGCCTATAAAGGGGCTTTTGCACCGAATAGTTCTAGGAACTAGCCACTAGGATAGTTCCCCGAGAGCTAATTTCTCGCCCCGGGCCATGTTCCTGGTTGTATTCGCACCAGGAATAGGAACTGAGAAGCGGCCGACAGCGGCATCTTTAAGCGCTGGATTTACAAATGCTAAAAACCGGTGGATGGAAGACGCCGTGATCGGAGCTGTGTTTGTTGTGTGTCGTGGGTTTCGTGATAACGGAGATGGAATGTAAACGCATAATTTACGCGACTGAAAGAGCAAAAAGTGGGGCTAAGACACGAAATCTCCTATGACAACTTTCAGTATTACATATCAGAAAAGAACACAACCCTGCAGACAACAGGTAAATGCCGTTATCCCTGTTTTCAATGCTCGTGAAGTAAATACGTTTACATGGCTTTTTAAAAATGCTGGTGTTTGACATGCGTTTAACCAATCAACGCACACTCACATCACCGATAGTTCCTATAGTGCTGGTTTAGACCCTACTCTGAAGTAGGAGCTAATTTAGTTCCCCCAAAAAGAGTTCCTAGAAATAAAATCATTCCTAGTTCCTGCGGTGCGAACATGGCAAAATCCGGGGACTTCAGCCAATAGTTCTAGGAACTGTGAAAAGGTTCCTCCGGTGCGAAAGCCCCTTATGTGGTTCAGATACCTCTCGGATTTCATCAAAATATCTTAATTTGTGTTTCTGAAGATGAACGGAGGTCTAACGGGTTTGGAACGACATGAGGGTGAGTACTTGATGACAGTAATTTCATTTTGGGGTGAACTAACCCTTTAAGAAATATTTCCCCAAATGCTGAAGATGCAGTATAGCAGGGGAAGGCCAAAGACACAGTATCTAAACAAGTGTTTCAGCAGATTCTAAAATTAGCCCCCCTCCCTGCTACGAAGAAATCAGTGTAAACTGAAGACGCCACCAAATATAGGATCCTGATCCTGTTACATACACATACATACATGCACATAATGTAAGCATGCACCAAAACAAATAATCCAAGTACAGAACAAATGCAAAACAAATACACACATTCATGCATGTGAAAACATCCTGAGATTTTTCACTATAAACTTTGGTGATGACTTCGGTGGGCCAGTTGCACCTTTTGTCCACCTTTTGTTCTCTTGAACACATGGGATGGAAACGCAGCTTTATTCGCAGATGTTTTATGCAATATTCCAATTTTGCACATAAGTTAAATTTGCAACTTTGGATGGAAACATAGCTATTGTAGTTTGTGCATAAAATGTGCTCTGGTAGTTTGTGTGTTGCCTGATGTCTGTTAATGTAATGTGTTCAGGCCACACAATGGTGAGTGCCGAGTAAGCATTAGCCTCACCAGCTGCTCTTCGTTTCATTGGTGTGGATGGAATATGCCAGTGCTTTGGCACAATACACACCCGCCCCTGCAGTTTGGGAACTAGAGGCCGACAACAGCTCATTTTTTTCTTTTTCTTTTCTTTTTTTTTTCCTCGCATCCCTTCCACAGCATGGGCTCAGGGAGCAGGATTAAGTTTGCTGTTTGCGAGGTGCTTCAGTTTGCCAGCTTCTGCGTTCCACTTTTCATCATAATGCAACGTTTTGCCCTAATTGTAGCTCGAGTGAAAAGCCAACCATCTGGCGGGAATTCTACTACAGCGTATTGGCTGATTGTGGCTTCATCTGTGGCCTATGTGACATCAGTGGCAATGTTGATTTGGTTGCCTATGAAGTATATGGTGTTCATGAAGAAGGCGGCTCTGGTTGCACGGAAGAAGTGGTGAGAGAAAACACTTTTCTTCTGGCTTTCATGCAACATACAAACAGCTTCACAGAGAACCATGACAATACTGAAAAAAAAGAATTAGCTTACCTTTTTCTCTTTTGGATATGTTATTATGGTAAAATCACATTTTACAGACTTGATACAATAATATTGTGGTATTATTTGAAGAACCGTGTAAAAAAACATATGAACGTAATTAATTTACCATTGCAGTGCCATGGTACTGAATGATTACCATATTTGTATTAAAGGGGTCCTTGATTATCATTTTACTTTTTTAACTTTAGTTAGTGTGTAATGTTGCTGTTTGAGCATAAAGAAGCTCAAAGTTCAATGCAAAGGGAGATATTTTCTTTTACAGAAATCGCTTTTTAAGGACTACAACGAGCTTCTTCCTGGGTTAGTGACATCACAAACCCCAAGATTTACATAAACCCCGCCCCCGAGAACATGCAACAAAGGGGGCGAGGCCATGTTGGGCTGCTTTAGAGAAGAGGAAGAGTTGTTGTAGAAGAGTGTTGTTGTCATGCCGTCATTTTACGCCGGACTGCTTCACAAACGAGGGTCAATTCAACGCTGGATTTGCACAAAAGATTAACATGACGGCACATGCTAGTCGATGAGTTGAATCAACTCCACAGCAACTACATAAATTTATCCACTAACCATTCAGAAACGTCCAGTTTCATTCTAAAAGTTGTAACTTCTTCCTGAGTCTCTCCATCAGTGTCCGACTTTGAACAATGTAAGGCTGAACACCGTTACTGACAATCCTCATTTTGGCTGCGTGAGATTCTCCAGCTTTGTTGTTGTTGAGCAACCGAAGCGCGATCTGTTAAAGCTCCGCCCTCTTCTGGAAAGGGGGCCGGGAGCAGCAGCTCATTTGCATTTAAAGGGACACACACAAAAATGGTGTGTTTTTGCTCACACCCAAATAGGGGCAAATTTGACAAGCTATAATAAATGATCTGTGGGGTATTTTGAGCTGAAACTTCACAGACACATTCTGCGGACACCAGAGACTTATATTACATCTTGTGAAAGTTACATTATAGGTCCCCTTTAACACAGTGCCACTGTGCAGCAATAGGATTGGGGTGTAAATGCAATGCTAAGTTAACGTTAGCTAACTAATTTAATTTACTAAAAATATATTAGTCAATTTTAGTAATAAGCAGCTGTCTTGGCCTTTGTTAACAGAAGTGGACAACACAATTTAGTAAATAATTAGCATTATGTCACTCATAACTGTTCTTTGATCAAATCTCAATATGATATCATGGCACTAATAACTGTTTTTCTCCCTTCAGGAGACCTGTTGCATTGGCCTATGTGGTTCTCTCAACACTGCCCTGTTTTGCCTTCCTTATAGCCAGCTCTGAGGTAAATTCATGTGTGACTATTCACAGAAAACGAAGTGAAATTTTGCTATCCTTTATTGTCTTAAGATTCTATGCATGCTGTATATAAACTGTCTTCAGATTTTACAAATGTTTATTTCACTATTGGAAAATCATTTGAACAAAAGGATGCCTTTTGCATAAAGAGGGACACTTTGATTTTGCCAGTTGTGTGCGCAAAAGAAGTGACTGAAGAATTGCAAAAGTTTTACAACTTAATCTAACAACACATGGGATTATAGTGACGTAGTAAGGAAGCAAGTGAAAGAGCTGAGCTGTCTCTGATTGCTACAATATATAGATGCTCTTCTTATTTTGGTTAATACACTGCATCAGTTGCTGACGCTATGTAAAAATGCCTTCAGTGTGCACCGGTGTCTGAAGCATGTGTGAAGACACATCGATTCTGTTGGCCGTGGCAGTCATGTGACGTAGCTCTGTATGCGTGCTGGCATGACTATAAAAGAGTGCCTGTGTTAGATGTCATCAACTTTGATTTGTTTTAAGGAAGACACGCAGGCATGCCTTGAGTTTGGCAACTCAACACAGCATCTTTCCTTCTGACGTTCCGTAATAGAGCGAACTCCACGCTGCGTCAGTTGCTGACGCTATGGGAATGTTAACACCCACTATGCCATACTGAAAAATGCCATACTGAAAAAGTCAATGTGTTCAGTCGTTTCCTGCCAGCGAGACCTTTTCCCCTGTGAAATGCAGTCGATAATGACAGGTTGATACCTCTTTCAGAACGCTGAAGTCATGTACTTGTCACAGGACTTCCTCTCTTCCCTGGATGACACCTTCAGATCACACAACTCACCCCATCATCATCTCTTCTCTTTGCTGCCATCTGGGATGTGAAACAGGGCCTTGATAGCCACTACCAGACTTAAAGGGTTAGTTCACCCAAAAATGAAAATTATCCATGATTTACTCACCCTCAAGCCATCCTAGGTGTATATGACTTTCTTCTTTCAGCCAAACACAATCGGTATTAAAAAATATTCTGGCTCTTCCAAGCTTTATAATGGGAGTGAATGGTACCAGAGATTTTGAAGCCCAAAAAAGCGTATCCATCCATCATAAAAGTAATCCATACAGCTCCAGGGGGTTAATAAAGGCCTTCTGAAGCGAAGTGATTCATTTTTATAAGTAAAATATCCATATTTATAACTTTGTAAACTATAATCACTGGCTTCCGCTAACGTCTGTCCGCACGTTCACGAGTTCCGGCGGAAGGGTGACCTCTGATCCGAAGTGATTACAGTTTATAAAGTTATAAATATGGATATTTTTCTCACAAAAACCCATCGCTTTGCTTCAGAAGGCCTTTATTAACCCCATGGAGTCATATGGATTACTTTTATGATGGATGGATGCACTTATTTAGGCTTCAAAATCTCGCCCCCCATTCACTACCATTATAAAGCTTGGAAGAGCTAGGATATTTTTTAATATTCTCATTTGATTGTGTTTGGCTAAAAGAAGAAAGTCATATACACCTAGGATGGCTTGAGGGTGAGTAAATGATGGTATAATTTTCGTTTTTGGGTGAACTATCCCTTTAAAAACAGTTTTATCACTGAACTGAACAACACTGCCCCCAATTACCACTCCTTTAATAATGTCATTATCCCCATTCACCATGGGATATAATGTTTTTATTTTATTTTATTGTGTATGTAAAAATAGGTGTGTGTGGTTCTGGTAAACCCTACATTGTGGTGTCCAGATGTCCCCACAAGGATAGTAATACCAGTCATTTTTGACCTTGTGGGGACATTTTTTTGGTCTCCATGAGGAACATCATACTAAATGATGTTTTTTGAAATTCCCTATCCAGAGTGGTGCTCCAAGGCCTGTGTTTGTAAAAAAAAACAACCAAACAAACAAAAAACAAACCCAAACCCTGGTGTGCAGAGAGAAAAACACATAACTGAAAAGGACACACCTCTCTACTGTCTTTCTGTCTTACTGTCTTTCTCTCTCTCCCTTTTTAGGTACAGATTAGACATGATCTGAGGTTGGACACATTTGCTGAACTGCCGGTGTCATTGGTTCTTCTCTCCCTGATCTGCATCGATATAGTGGAAAGAATCCGATTTTGCAGACTTACTGGTCAAGGTGAGTGTAAGGTCAAGGCGAGGGGTCGGGGGTCGGGGGTCGTGAGGGGTCTTGGAGCCGTGGAGCTTTTTTTACACCCCTGAAGTTTGTGAAGCTCTGGTCTAGTCTATACCATAAAATCAGTCCAGATGACACAACGCTCTCGTATGTCCTCAGAAGACTTGGAATGATGCAGTACAGGAGCTGTCGTTATGGTGCCTTACTTACAGTTGTACTCTTGAGAGTGAGTAATTGCTCTGAATATACTGATTGTGTCCAGTAGGGGGAACTATTGAAGTAAGAGTACAAGAGAAGGAGAGCAGGTAGAATAAAGTATGAGAAGTGAAGCCTCATGCTGCGTCCGTGTGTTTTCTGCTGATACAAGATCACAGTATAACAGGAAAGTCAGCATGTTTTTAAGGTTAATATGAGTGACGAGCTCAGGAAATACTAATCCACACAGGAAAAGATTCTAAAGGCAAACACAAAGTTTGATAGAAGAATGAGACAGTGAAGGTTGTAAATGCACAACAGCGCAATGAATGTTAAAAAGTAGAGAAATAGTAATTTGTTTAGAAGAACACTGTAAAAAGTAATGTTTAACAAAGTCTACATGCAGTATAATAAAAACATTTGTTTTCTACTTCTCATGATTAAACCAAGCTCTTTGAATTTAACTCTGGACTCAGGGGTGTAAAATTGGTGGGGATGTAGTGTAATTTTACTTGGTTACTTGAATATTATATTGGGAGATCTCTACTTTACTCATGTGCAAATAAAACTGAATACTTATACATCCTGCAGCCAATGAGATTTCTTGCTCAGCATTCAAATAGTCTGGTTCAGGGTTCTGCTATTAGAGTTCCTCTGAAATTCAGCTGCTTAAAGGCACAATATGTAAGATTTTTGGATTAAAATATCTAAAAACCACTAGAACAGTGTTATATATATTGTTGACTTGTGTACTTACATTATCACAAATGTTTCCAAGAATGTTTAAATCCAGAGAAATAAGCAATTTTAACCAGGACACGGACTGTGTCCGTCCGTCGCCTATCAATGACATCATACCCGCGTTACCCTCGATTTCCAGTTTTATTTTGTAGAAACCATTGAAACACCAAAGATGCTTTAATATATTATGTGTTTTATTAGACAGGTGAGCAACTGTTTGCTCAACACAGTAAGTCTTATTTTTTAAATCTCGTTTTCTTCATTTACCACGAGTTCCATGTTTTACCATGCCTAATATCGATCTAGCTTACTGCAGTGTGCAACAAGAGTCTCATAGCAGCTGCCGAGCGAACGCAGAGTAGCATTATAACAACACACAAATGTATCTAATATGATAAACAGCACTGCGTTACCCCACATATGCTTGATCGGAAGAAGCAGAAGCGCTTGTCTGCGGCATAATAAAAGTTCCGCTGCTCTTTAGACGTGTGTTGCATTCGTTTCTCATTAGCAATCGCTTCAGCGGCCTCGCTCTGCTCCAACGGTTTTCAGCCACACATTAGCTCATCCATGAATATGATTTCTGCCCGACTCCCGTCAGATTCATTTCCACCGGCTGTAGACGTGAAGACAACACCTCCATGATTCCTCGAAATCAAGGCGTCATCAAGCTACGACCTTTGTTTTGAATAAGCGGCCTCTAGTGGCGAAAAATTACATATTGTGCCTTTAAGATAAATGAGCGGCCTTTTTTTTATTTCACAACACTAAACAACGTTGCATGGTCTGCATTTATCAATAAAACAAACATACACGTTCAGAATTATGTTTGATGTTTTATAAGTTGCGAATGATGCAAGGAGTGAATAATTAAACATAAGCAAACCTTGCTGTGAGGTTTAAGGCACGTTTTAAGCAAAATAAGGTATTTTTCATGATTAATGTTCAGGTTTGCATATTACCTGCGGTTTGCTGTTTGTTCAGGCGAAACTGTAATATTAGAATATTGGTGAAACAGATTTGGCAAACGCTTCAGTGTGTATTTGTGTTTGAGCTTTGGAGAGCCTCAAAGGTTTTTATTTACAATGTGTTTTTGCAGCGTTGAGCTGTTTCCTTCTATCATTTGATTGTCTAGGGGTGGAAAAATGATGTCAACAGTTTTCAAAAATTTGATTATTGCTTATATAAAGCAAACATTTGAGAAGGTCACTCATGATTGCTGATTGTTTTCATTTTTGTGGAAGTTAGTCCAATAATTTGCACAAAGCATCATGGGCCATTGTAACAAAGGTGGATATAGTTACCTCATTCTTTTGTGTATGCAAAGAAAGGAGAATCATTATGCTCAAAAATACTTAATTGGTTTGAGTAGGACAAACTTAAATTGAACAAATTAGTTCAGTTAAATTAACTGTTATGAGTATTTTGAACTTTCTTTTTCTTTTGAGTTGACAGCACTGACGTATTTCAAGTAAACTGAACTGTTTCATTGTTTTGAGTTGTATGAACTCATTTCTTTTAATTTAGACTAACTTAAGTTTAACTGAAACTGGGCTGGGATTTCTATTCCCCAGCATGCTTTGCCCATGGCACTCGAAAGGGAGAGTAAATCCTAAAATTAAGTGTTATATAATGTTTTTTTTGTGTGCAAGATTAATGGTAAGGGAGATTTAGTAGTGATTAATATTTGTTATGCTAATTTAGAAGACTTTCTGTTAATGTGGGTTTTTGGAGAGTTACCATCGTGGTGATAAGTGGCGTATACGGCTTGGTTTGAGAGCAGGTAAGTTAAATGTTTTAAGTTGCTGTACTCATTCAGTAAGTGCTATACCATGCTATTGTTAACTTGTTAGCAAATTAGCAAGTTGGCATTTTCTGAATTTTCTTAGAGTTTAGAGTGAAGTAAATAACTAATTTGATTAGCAAGAACTCAAAATAAAAAAATTAACTAAATCCTTTATGTTAATTGTTATAAAAATGTATGAGTTAGCTAACTCAGTACTTCAAGTTAAGAGAAATTAACATGCATGAGTACTACAAACTCAAAACTTGGTAGTTCTGCTTACTTAAAATTGGGAACATCATAACTCAAAAAAATTGATGTAACTGATTACCTCAAATTTTTTGAGTTAGCCCAACTTATTATAGCATATGTAAGCAGATGCAAGTGTAAAATAACGCGATCATCGAACATTAAATAGCATATAAATCAAAATCAAAACTGCCTAACGTTACTGAATGAAATGTTGACCCTGGATGAGCTACAGGACTTTACAAGCTTTGGGGATGTTGATAGACTCACTCTACTCCATCTGTGTTTTGATCATCATTCTGAATCCGATCCAGACGAAGTCTTCGACAAAAAACACGATTTTTCTCAGCTTTTTGTTCAAAATGTTGCTTTTTTTTATGAATCTTACCTTAAAAATTAATAACTGCTCTTTCCATTTTATAATGTGAAAGAAGACTGATGTGGTCCATCACATGTTTCTTTATATTTCACCAAATGGGCTCCTTATTTTTTTGTGTTTGTGTGTGAATACAGCTAACGAACTGACTCGGGATGCAGACATTCCTACCTTGGTGACACACGTTGGAAGAGTTACTCCTATTGTCACTCCTATGACGGGTCCATTTTCTGCACCGACAGCTGGCACTGCTGGCGCAGAGCATGGAGCAGGGGCCGCAAACGGGATTATGCGAGGATTACCCGGCGGTACTACTGTTCAAGGCATTCCGGGCAATGGGACAGTCCTGGGTCTTTCAGGCAGCACAACAGTTCGAGGATTGCCAAACAATGGAACAGTTCAAGGCCATCTTGGCAACACAACAGTTCCAGGGTTGGCTGCAGGGAATGGTGTCATTACTAGAGTACCAGGCAACCACGGACAGCAACTTGGCATGACCGTAACTGGTCCAAATACTGGCGTACCCTTCCAAAACATTCCCCCTCCATATGCTGGACCTTTTGGCTTCCTACTGGCTAGCGACAGTCGCGCTGAAGTCTTTGCTGACAGTTTCCTGTTCTGGTTGGACACGGTAGAGATGGTTCGGGTTGTAGGCCACTCTGCTGTATATTTTTCAGGCTGGGCATTTCCAGTTTACCTTTTCTGCTTCCTCTCTACAATGCGATTGGTCCTAATGCCTCACAGTTCCCTCCTCTCGCCTCTGGGCGTGGTCTTTCAGGACCTCCCCTTTTTGGTCATAAGATTGGCACTAATTGGCCTTTTTGGTTTTGTAACACCAGTACTGTATGTGATAAAGAATATGCTGGTCTGTCTGGCCTACATTTACTTTAACTTCATGACAAAACTCAGGATCTTCAACACTCAGAGGATGTTTTAATGGAACTGCTTGGGAAAATAACAAATCAGAATAGTAATGTTTGTTTGCACGGCCCATCTGGGCTGGATATAACATTGGCTCAACAAATGTGAGTTTGGGGCGAGGCATTATTTTAGTATAATTATTTTTGCAGTTCATTATAGTGGTGCAAAAAAAAAAAACTTTATATATGAATGTTAAAATGTACACAGGATTTCATTTACATATCTTAAGAAATATTAGAATGACATAAAACAAACTAAAGGAACATACACCAGTGGCTCCTATATCACATTACAATATATTGTATAACCCAGCAATCCACAGACATATTTCAAAATATTATTTTGTGTTTGTGACAGGAAAAAAAATGGACAATGGAAGCATTTCTTGGAAATCTATATTTTTGGTGGCAATGAAATACATTTCTGGTTTCTTTGACTTCAGGTACTTTCATGCCCCAGGGTTTTTTTTATAAAACAGATTAATTTTTATAAAACATTTTTCTTTTTGTTATATGGAAATCACATTGAATCTGTCTTGGAAACTTTTTTTTATCATGCAATTGTTATTTATTTTTGCTACTTTTCATATGCATTTTCTGTATAAATATTGTTTTACCCTTTTACCAGACCCAGACTTTTAATCTTCAACTATGAAAATACTTCACATAAATTTGAATTACTACATGTTAAAACAAATGTAAGAAATATGACCCATTTCAATATTTATTATGTAAAAATTATCATTAAAATAAATGACACTTTTTTTTACGACACTCACTGTTGTGGCATAATTTCCACTACATTGAACAATTTTGCTCCTAATAAAGTTTGACTTCCTAATGTTTGTGTACTAGTGTACTTGGGGAAATGTTTCTCATCTCGTGCCCAAATCTCCTTTGGTGTTCCTCAGGGCTCTATTTTAGGTCCTCTTCTTTTTGCTTTATATATGCTTCCACTTGGTCATATTATTCAGAAACACAACTTATCGTATCATTTTTACACTGATGACACTCAGCTTTTTCTTCCCGTTAAAAATAACACCTGTTCTCTGCCTAATCTGTTTGCCTTTCTTCAAGACATTAAATGCTGGATGGACACAAATTTTTTTACAGTTAAATAGTAATAAAACTGAAATAATTTCAGCCCGTCAGCTCTTAATTCTGGCATTGCTAATCAGCTTGATCCCCTCTCTTCTATGCGCTACTGTGTTAAAAACCTTGGTGTTATTTTTGATCCCACTTTGTTGTTTGATAAGCAGATCAGTGAGGTGGTGAAAAGTAGTTCCTTCCAGTTAAGATCAATTGCTAGAATCAAGAGGATGCTTTCTAAGAAGGACCTTGAAACTGTAATTCATGCTTTTATCACATCAAGTTTAGATTACTGTAATTCACTTTTTCTGGGTTTGCCTAAATCATCTACGGAACGTCTGCAACTGGTGCAAAATGCGGCAGCCAGATTATTAACTGGCACTAGAAAACATGCACATATTTCTCCTGTACTTGCCTCTCTACACTGGCTACCGGTCAAGTTCCGTGTTCATTTTAAGATCCTGCTTTTTGTTTTTAAAGCTCAACATGGATGTGAAATCAATCAGTTTCTCCTCTCAGTCCCTCGTTCACATTTTGAAACTAAAAGGGCGTTCTCTGTGGCTGCTCCTAGGCTCTGGAATAGTCTTCCCTATCACATAAGATCGTCCCCTTCCCCTGACCTCGAGGTCAGTTGTTCAGGGAAGAAGGACTGGCGAACGTTCAACAAACATTAATTACAAAATAAACAAGCGCAAAACAAAAGTAAAAGTAGCAGCCCCTCAAAGACGATTGCCGCACACACATAAACAAAAAACATAATGTAAATCCAGGCATGGTCCTCTCTCGTCCTGCACTGTTGTCGCTCCTCGTTTTATGCTTCTGAAGCTCATCCATGAGATACGAGACCAGTGTGGTGCGCAGGTGACGCTCATTCCCTGTTGAAAAAACCAGCATATGCTGGTTAGGTATGTCTTGAAGCATGGCAGCTGGTTTATGCTGGTCCTTAGTTGGTCATGAGCTGGTTTAAGCTGGTCCTGAGCTGGAGCTAGTTGCTTAGGACCAGCACGTGACCATCTTAAACCAGCTCATGACCAGCTAAGGACCAACTAAGGTCCATCTTAAATCAGCTCAAACCAGCTGCCATGCTTCAAAACATACCAGGGTTATCAATCACGCCACCAGCCTCACTCCATTCTCATGGCCCTCTGCCTTGTCCTGCTTGTCACAATGCTATTAAACACAAACGTACAAATCCGAGCTGTGGCAGAAATAATACTGTTGGAATTCTGAATTTTCTGATGGTATATGTATATACACTTTTGAACATTGTTAGTGGCCATAGTTTAAGAAAAACCCTGAAAATGTGCCACTCTCACATGCCATATTAGTTGTATTTTTTCACCCTGTCTTTCGTTTCCTTCTTTCTGATGTTTTGTGCCATTTCAGGGACTGGTATTCATTGGAATCATTTCTTTCTTATGCTCGGCAGGAAACAGGATTTCCTTATGACCAAATTTCAGACCTCTGAAGCTTGTACCTCTCATTTCCTTCTTGCTGAGCTTCATTTTCTGCAGAGTTGCCATTGTGTCTCTATCTGACCAAATCAGCATTTTTTTTTTTTTTTTTTCACATTTGAGAGACAAATAACAAGCAAACATTTTCAATGTTTTTTCCACTCTCTCTTTAAAAGGCAACCTTTGCACTTCAACATCAATTGCACAATACTTTAAGATGACTAGAAGGGCAGGCATGGCTCACAAATCAGCCAAACACTTTGTGTAATGCTTGGCATCATTACTTGTGCAGGTCAGGTTTGTCCTTGCCAACCCATGAAATTCGGAGTAAACAAAGCAGCAGCTAATGAGAGAACCAAATGAGTGTGCAACCACTTCTACAAGACACTTCTCTCTGTCCATGAAGTAACTAAACTCTGCACTGAACTAAAACCTGTTCACCTCCTTACTCTAGCACTCTGAGGAACTTAGTGCTTTTTGCCACATTCACAAATTAACATATATCAATCTCTAATTGAGTAGTTTCATCTGCTTTGTACAAGTTTAAACTATAGTTGTTCAATTAAGTCAAGTCAAGGTCTTTGACATTGTACAGGTACAGCCTTGATGCAGTTACAGCTGAAAAAATGCAGGATAAAGATGCACGTTATGCCACTGCATCACATAGTTGCTCACCCCCTTCATCCCCCCCTCAGGGACCCGAATTTACACACCCCCAACCGCATGACAGGATACAAAAATTTAACTAGGAGAAAGGTGTATATAAGTCTCACACACTTCAAACACACACTGGGTTTTTCCCATGCTAGGATTACTGGTTAAAGGACAAACATGAAGAAATGTACCATTCCACTGTTTGTGTTGCTCTCTTTATTTGTTGCTTTACAACCTTCAATTCAAACAGGTACGTCACTGATTTAATATGTTAATTAATGGAAATGTCACAGTGACTTGCACTAAGAAATAATATTTCCCTAGAGTGAAATTGCATTGTTATACTAATTATTTTGTTGCTCAGTAACTTCACATGTTATTCACATGCAGTTGTGCTAGTCATTATTTTCTCTAATGTAGAATGACCTTACTCTCTATTGGTGGTAAAACAATATGTTTCAGACATATTCAAGTATGTACTGTTAGCATACATTATATCTACTCAGAGGAAAACAGCATTGTTTAAAAGCTGCTGCTGAGTTTGCATTTATTTAATCTCATTATGTTTGTGAATTTATCGCAGGTGTTTATGCAAAAATTCCCTAGGATATATAGAATTAGAACTAAATTTGACAGCTGACACGCATCTGGATATAAGTCAAATTAAATGGTCTTGGATGAATTTGGGAGAAATTTCAAGTTCATATGATTCGAGTTTGACTTTTTTTTGCATTACAAGAGTGCTGATGTTTCATATCGGGTGTCGGCCATTTTGTGAGTATATACGGTCTGTCTGCAGTGCCGGAGGCTGCAGATTCAGGACTGCCTCAAGCTGTTGAGGCCTGATGTAGACACAAGTCCTTGAACCCTAATCATATGGTCCTCTGTATTCTTGTTTTAAATTCAGTTTTCTTGAAAAGAAAGATAAAGACAACTGAATCATTTCCATGGGTCTAATCTTTGCACCTGTTTGATTCATGTTCGAAAAAGGTCTCCTCTGATGAAGTACAATTTTCTAGGTGGCGCTGTCACAAAAAACCAGGGTCCTAGAAATGTGGTCCTGAAACTGCAGCCTCTGACACTGCAGGATTATACATTTTGTAGTGGTGTCTGATTTCTGAGTTATCTTAATTTCTTAAATTCGACCTGTGCACTTTGATTTCAAGTAAATATTTTTCAAAATCCAATGCAAAGAGAGAATAGAGTGTGTGCAAGAGAGTGGGAGAGAGCTAGTTTGAATGAGTCTGCCCTTTTAAGAGTAGTAATAAACTTCTTACTATCTGTGGACTTCATTAATATTGCTGGATTTAAGTGCAGCCTTCGAAGCCTTGGATCCTAAATAGATTAAGTCTTGAGGTTGGCACCTGTGAATCTGCACTAGACTGGTTTTTGTCTTATTTCACTAATGGGTGTTTTTCAGTGGAAATTGGAGAATTTTCATCAACCTCGGTTCCTATCACCTATGGTGTACCTCAGGGCTCTATTCTGGGTCCAACCTTATTCTCCCTATACATGCTCCCTCTTCGTTCAAAAAGAACATAATCAGTACCTGAGATTATCATTGTCATAATTTGTCATTGTGGCTCGAATTGAAATGTCACAGAAACTTGCACTTTGAAACCCATTTTGCATGACCTTTATAGCCATACTGAAAGCGACAATGGATAATTCACCTCAGATCTAGAAAATAAATGAAAGGAAACAAGAAACTTTAAACTGTGAACAAACAAGTATAATCTATGATAAAGATTGTTTCAGTCAGTATGTATTTTTAAAAATGTTAAAATTGTGTAATATTTATGAATTTGATTATGTACTTATCCATTTGGTTGTGAATGCTTACAACACTGTGACTGCACTGCTTGTAAGATCTAACGTTAACTTACACAGTGACTTTCGTAATAGTTGTTAAGGAAACCGAAACCTAATACACCTTAAAATAACTTCAAATATCCAGTCATATATACATTAAATTGCATAATATTTGTCTTAAATCATTGTTAAAGGAAAACTATGTGAGTGGCGTTCTGTGGCACGGCAGGATTTTGACCAGCTCTGTGCTTCTTGTACAGTGTACAAACCTCTTTATTCTTTATTTTCTGTATCTTGCGACTAACTTTAATATTTTCTTAATATTCAAGGTGCCTCTTTCAATGCCTCTTTCAACAAAAGGAGAAATTAAATTTCAATCAGCATCAATAGCGAATTAAATTTTGGGGTGGCACCCAGGGTGACCAATCAGATGTCAGACAAGCCCGTCTGGCTCTGCCACTGTTCACTGTGTGTCTTAATGAAGTCACAGAGCAGATGTAAATGTGGTCACAGCCTGCCTCTGGATGGACTGTGAACTATAAGTGGTACCCAGGAAAACTTCCCCTGACCTTAGTGCAAGGTTCCCCTTTGGTTATTTCTTTACGAACCAACTGTTCTACAAACATTGTTTTTAGGTTTTAAATATTTCGTTTTAGCGTTTATATAGCTGGGTATAAGCTACAGTAGGGTAAGTTTGAAGAGAAAGAGAGTCAACCATAAGAGGGATGTTGTGACGTTACTATTGCGTTGTGAAGTTCATGCAAGAAGTAATGCGGAAGCACAGAGGCCATATTATCAATCAAAAAGCTGCATTGCTGTCACTGTCTCTCAAAAATCAGAGCTTGCCAAGAGTATTGTCAACATACACATTTTATATGTATTTACATGTTTTAAACCTTGCATTTGCAATTGCCCTCTCAACCTAAGAGTTGGTGGGAAACCGTTTGAGTCAGCAGGAAACTGTTCACTATATGATTCGCCTACGTTCCTCGACAGTTTTCAGCATCCCTCCACCACCCCGACTCCTCACTCTTGGCTGGTTCTTACCACATCCAGGAATACGGGGGAGTACTTCGGGTTTGGGCCAAATACCGGGCCCGGAGCCCTCTCCTCGGACAGCACACCAAATATGCTTACCATTTACTCTATCTGACTTATTTGTCAGTGTGCACTCGCGAATTTAAGAGGGTTAAAGAATGCTTTGTGCAACAGAAATGACAAGGATTGGCCAAGATTCAGGTCATGGCCACAACATCACTCCGGTTACTCCTTCCTGATGTAGTGCACTCAATTTCCATTCACTTATATAGGGATTAGTGAACGAGTGAGGAGTTATTTTGGACAAAGCATGACAGTTTAGCCATGTTTCCAATACAGGAATATTCCCCAGGAACTAGGGACTTTGGGGTGGTGTTTCAACTGCAGGAACCAGGGTCTAAATGAAGTTCTGGGTAAAATTTCCCCCCCTCAGAAAGTCCCTGCTCTCGAGGTAGTACTTTTTCAAAGTTCAGGAACTTTCGGAAGTGGGACTTGGGCACTGAACTTGCTAATTGGTTGAGTTCATGCAGCATTTTGATTGGTTGACTCCATGCAGCATTTTATTTTAACCACCATTTTTAAAAGTATGTTGTGGTGCGTGCAGTAAGAGTTGTTTGCTATTCGAATCAACAATGGAGTTTGAAAAATACGACAGATGGACCGACGACGAGGTTCAGGCTTATTAGGCTTATATGCGGAGGACTAAATCCAGCGTGAATTGGAAAGTCACGCACAGTCCTACGTGAATGGACTTAATCTTCACGGTACTTTAGACCGCTATGGAAACGCAGATAGCAACAGGTCTAGGGGAAAAAGTTCCTGGGACAAATTGTTCCAGGTAATGTCGGTGGAAAAGCAGCTTGAAAAGTGAAACAGTGAAAAATCTTGGTGCTGTTGGTGCTAAATTTACTTTTCAGTTCAGTTTAAATGTTTAGATCAAACTCGGTCCTGAAGGGCCACTGTCCTGCAGAGTTTAGCTCCATCTCGCCTCAACACACCTGCCTGGAAGTTTCTAGTATGCCGAGTAAGAGCTTGATTAGCTGGTTCAGGTGTGTTTGATTGGGGTTGGAGCTGAAATCTCCAGGACTATGGCCCTCCAGGAGCAGGATTGGACACTCGTGGTTTAGATAAATGGCTTCATGGATGAAGTAGCAGCAAATAAGTTTTCCTGATCTGCCTGATATAATTTTCCATACATTCAGACACCAGCTCCTTCCTTATCTACAACGAGGACCACAACAGATGTGTGAATGCCGTGAGTTCTACCGCAGTACAGACTGCACCATGTGACGTATCTTCTGATGCTCAGCGTTTCCGATGGATTTCCTCTTCGCGAATTATCAGCCTCTCTTTCAAACTCTGCTTGGGGGCCCAGAACATCAAAGACTGGGTCAAAATTCTCCTTCTGCCCTGCAATGAACTCAGCCCCCTACAAATTTGGGAATGTAAGAATGAGACCTTGTTTGGCTTAAAGGGACAGCCACTGCACCTGAACTATGGAAATCGAAATGAGCAAAGTATGATGTTGTATAAGGGAACAGGTACTTGGAGTCGCTGGCAGATTTATGGGACCAAGGAAGATTTGTGTTCTCGTGGATATCAAGGTATGACCAAAAGTCCACCTAACAGCCATTAAGACCTTATAAAAAAGAAATACATTAGATCTGTTATATTCACATCTAATATTTCTACTATGAATGTCTCTTCATGAATTTGTTGAGCTATAGGTGAAAAACTTCTTTCTAGTAACTTTAGTTGTTTTGATCCAATACGTAAACCATTTTCTCACTTTTCTCACATGTCATTTCTTTATGCTCTGCAGAGATATATTCACTAGGTGGTAATTCATTTGGGAAACCATGCCATTTTCCATTTAAATTTGAGGACAAGTGGTATGCCGAGTGCATTGTGGAGGGCAGAGCCGACGGTCTGCTGTGGTGCTCCACCGAGACGGACTACGACACGGAGAAAAAGTGGGGCTTTTGCCCAACCAAATGTAAGGCAACAGCACAGAAACATCACTAGTTATTTTATCAGCGACCACCATTGGCACTGTGTATAGTACTTTGTGTAGGATTGCATGGCATTCAAGTTCATTGCAAGTTGTCTGAACACAATGTGGTGGATATTTTGTGGTCCTATATTTGTAAATCAAAATGGTAACACTTTTTTATGAATTCTGTATTTGTAATACATCATAAGAGTATTTTAAGACATTATCCCCCGGTTTCACAGACAAGGCTTAAGCTAGTCCTAGACTAAAATGCATGTTTGAGCTGTTTTAACTGAAAGGAACTTGTACTGACATATCTTAAAATATGTCAGTGCCATTGTTTTGTCTCAAGATGCACACCAGTAATGTTTTTTTCTAGTGTACGTTTATAAAAGTTACTTGAATATCCTAATTGAACTAAGGCCTAATCCTGGCTTAGGCTAAGCCCTGTCTGTGAAACCGGGCCTATAAGACATTACATAATGCATGCATGAAATCTTCTAAAATCCTTATAAAAATGTTGTACCTTCATCCAATGAATAATCATACCTAGGACTGGGTGATTCGTTGAATATTTGCATTAAAGCAATATTTTATTATAGCAATATAAAATTAGGGAATATCGTGAATACTGTGATTATATTAAAGTCTAAATTAGTTGATTTTGCAGTAAACAGTTTGTATGTACTTTGTAACAATAGCTGTTCTCTCCAGATCATGTATTTTTCATGGGGTCAAATTCACCTTTTTAAACTTTTTGAGAGCAAATGCAAAAATATTAAGATATGTATCAAATATCTTCAAAATTTTGGAAAAGTATTGATCATCCAGCCCTAATTTACATGTATTTGAGAATAAAATAGCTATTCCTGCAGTAACAATAATAACTATGATCTCCCACTATGGACTTGAACAAGAGAGAGAGAGGAAGGAAGAGAAAATGAGAGAAATGCGTCTGTTGCCGATCTAGATGGTGACATTCCTTCATTTTCCTGTTTTCCTTTGTCCTGTCCAAGAGTAAGAAAATGCAAGCAGGACAACTGGAAACTGATCTGCTGACAAACACATCCTATGACACACACACACACACACAGGCATATGTGGTTTCAGGGCGTAATATCTCCATAGGCGCAATGGAGATACACTAACTCTACCCATCACAGAAAACTTTCTGCATTTTTACATTTTCAAAAAACATCAATTAGTGTGATTTATAAGCTGTTTTCCTCATGGGGACCAAAAAATGTCCAAGGAAAAGGATTCAGATATTGCCACTGAGTTTTAGTTTTGTCTTTTAAACTTTTAAACTTCTACCACTTCACTCCCTCAATGTGTGCAATAGCCGGCTCCGGGTGGGACAGTGATCCAGTGACTGGTGTGTTATATCAGAGGAACACGCAGTCGGTACTGACTTGGTATCAGGCGCGAACAAGCTGCCAGCAACAAGGCGCTGATCTTCTCAGCATATCAGAGCTGCATGAGCAGAGTTATATATCAGGTAGACAGAAGTACTTGCCTTCAAACGCATGCTGTGCCCAGAGGAAAACATAATTGCATGCTCTAATGTTTTCACAGACAGATCTCACAACCATCCTAAATTATTATGAAATAATATTGTATAAATAAAGTAGCATTTCAGTATATCGGATACTTTATCCTTTAGGTTTGACGAATATCTTTGGCTCCACACTATGGATCGGACTGAACAGTCTTGAGTTAGATAGTGGCTGGCAATGGAGTAATGGACACGCATTCAGATATCTAAACTGGGCTCCTGGTAAATAAAATCCATGTACATATAAAATGTGCAGCCCTGCGCACAGAACTTTATATATGCACCCATTTAAGTCCAATTTTAGTTGTGGAATTGATCAAATGCGTGTTTTATAAACTTTAGGGCACCCCTCTCTGGAACCTGGCCTGAACTGTGCAGCATTAAATGCTGGTAAAGCATCAAAGTGGGAAAGTATGGCCTGCAGTAAGAAACTGGGCTACATCTGTCGCAAAGGCAATTCTACAGACAACACGCCTCCACCAGGTACGGTCCATTTTCCCAAATGGAAATTATGGTGTTACAGTAGCAGAAACACAAACACACACAAACCAACAAAATATGATAAAATACAATAAAATCTAGAAAGTGAAGTTCGTCGGGACAAAATTTGGCTTGACGAAGCCTTGTCTGAAAGTTTGAAAGCTTCCAAACATGTTTTATCATGTTGTTAGCATGTCTTACATTTCTTTTTTGCATTTTGCTAGCATGTTTGTAGCACGTTTTAGTACATTTTTAGCATGTTGCTAGTGTAACGGAGGCCAGCTAGTAGTTGCTGTGCAGGTAAACCTCACTCCCATCTGGGTCACGGCACCACTTTAACCCCTCACCCAGGTCCTACTCGCCCCGCTCTGCGCGGGCCTCGAACCTGGGTCTCTGGCGTGGGAGTCAGACGCTCTAACAAGGAGGCTAAAGGCTGCGTAGAGCTAGAGCATCTCTTGAGATCAGAGGAGTGAGGTTTACTCGCACAGTGACTACTAGCTGGCCTCCATTACACTAGCATGAATTAACATCTTATCAATTACCAATTTTTAACACTTTGATAACTTTTTAACACACTGCTAGCATGTTTTAGCACGTGGCTTGTATGTTTTAGCATGTTAACAACGTGGTAATACATGTCAGCAACTTTAATTCATGTTAGTAATGTGCTAAAGCCTGCTAGCAGCATGTTAAATCATGCTAGCAATGTGGTAATTCATTCTAGCAATGTGTTAAAATGATAACAGCATGCTAAATAATACTAATTGTTCTGATTCACGTTAAAAACATGCTAGCAACATGCTACCAGCATGTTAAATCATGCTAACAAATTTGCTAATTTGTGCTAGCAGCATGTTAAAACATGCTAGCAACATGCTAATTCATGCTAGCAACGTGTTCAAACATGCTAGCAACATGTTCATTCATGTCAGCAACATGTTAAAACAAGTAGCACATTTTATCACGTTGCTAACATGAATCAGCATGTTGAAAACATTTTAGCATGTTGCTAGCGTGAATTTGCATGTTATTAGCATGTCTTATCAATTACCATGTTTTAGAACTTTGATTTTTAACACATTGACATTTTAACACATTCCTAGCATGTTTTAACATGTGGCTAACATGTTTAACATGTTAGCAATGTGGTAAAACATGTTAGCAACATGTTAATTCATGCTAACAGTGTGCTAAAACTTGCTAGCAACATGTTAAATCATGCAAGCAATGTGCTAATTCATGCAAGCAATGTGTTTAAAAGATAACAGAATGTTAAATAATGCTAGCAGTTTTGATTCACATTAACAACGTTAAAACATGCTAGCAACATGTTAAATCGTATTAACAATGTGTTAAAACATGCTAGAAAAATGTTAAAACGTCACCAGCATTTTCAAATCATGCTAACAATGTGTCAAAACGTGCTAAAATACTCATTCATGTCAGCAACCTGCTAGAACATGCTAGCACATTTTATCACATTGCTAACGTGAATTAGCATGTTGTTTTTGTTATTAGCATGTCCTAAGCTAGCTGTTAGGCTTTGTTAGTGATAGATATTTGGTGGATGAAGCTTAAATACTCCATTAGAGTTGTTGTATAAAAGTTTTGACTAAAAAGATTTAGTCTCAGAAGAAGAAGCCTAAATAGTAGATTTACAAACAAGTTTAGCCTACAATAATTCCATATATATTGCTATTCATATTCCTGTGCTTTTGTTTTTTGTTAAAAAAAAGATACCTTTCTTTTTCTCCTGCAGGTAAAGATCAGCCTAACTTCTGTCCTGCTGCGTGGGTGCCATACGCCGGCCACTGCTATTATCTGCAGCGCATCAAGAAGACGTGGAGTGATGCGTTAGCAGCGTGTCACAGGGATGGCGCAGACTTAGCCAGTGTTCACAACATAGAGGAGCACAGCTTCATTATATCACAGATTGGGTACTGTAAGTATGAGCGATCTCAGTGTGCATTCTACCCAACAAACACATGAACATCATGTTTTGGATTCACTTACCAATGTGAGCGTTTGCTCTGTAGTGCCTACTGATGAACTGTGGATTGGACTTAATGATCAGAGGACTCAGAACCTGTTCGAGTGGTCAGACAGAACACACGTCACCTTCACCAAGTGGATAGCTGGAGAACCTTCACACGCCATCAATCGCATGGAGGATTGTGTTCTTATCAAAGGAAAGGTGGGTAGTTTTTTTTATTATTATTGTTTAGTTCACTATCCTTTTGTAACAGATCAGACAGAGTATGAGGATCCATGTGAAACATGAGACAGAACTAGAACATTGAGTTAATTTTGTCTGTGTAACAGGAGGGCAGATGGGCAGATCACGCGTGTGAGACGGAGCGCGGCTACATCTGCAAAAAGAAATCCTCCAGCAAACCTGATGGAGCGTCAGAGAGCGCCAGTCTCGGATGCCAAGCTGTGAGTCGAGATCTCTATGGTTTATACTTTCATAAACAAAAGAGAAAACAAAAGATGTATTTAAATAATAAATTAATCCAGACTTGTATTGTTCACGGTCAAAAATGAGCGCATTGAAAATGAATGGGAAACAAATTTCTTCTAGTGGAAAATCATACTGTTTTAGAGTAAAACATGTTTTTGAAAATATGTATTTACATAATTTAGTACCATAAAATCTTCTGAAAATACAAAATATTAAATACAAAACATTATCGAACTAAAATATAGTACATTCATTTCATTGAAATAAAAACAAAAATCTGTCACTTTTGACCGCCACAGGGTTAATCAAAAGTTGTATTTGTTAACATTAGTTAATGCACTGTGAACTAACATGAACAAACAACGAACTACTATTTTTAATAACAAACATTAACAACGATTATAAAAAATAGATTGTTTGTGTACATTTACTGACTGTTTTTTAACAATTATGATGAATTTAATTGTGATGAAGTCGTGTATTTGGTGCCCACAGGGATGGGTTCGGTATGGATCTCACTGTTATAATATTGCCATGGAAAGCAAAACGTTTAATGAGGCCAAGCTGCAGTGTGAGCAGACGGGAGCTCGACTGGTGGATGTTGCCAACAGGTAATGCAGATGAGATGTGATGGCGATTATAAAGGGTACAACGGAACTAAAGGCACAGCTTATGCTTTAATAGTGTATGATTGAAAGAAATTTTTTTTTTTTTTTTAAACATCGATAGAGCAACACATTCCCAACCTGCAAAGGACATCATTTACTGACAGCCAAAACCTCGACCTAAAAGTCCCTTTAACTCGGTGGCCATATTAGCAACGCCTCCGGCATCCAAGACCAAGTCTATTTATATGAGCAAATCCTGAAATCTTAAAAACTACTTGCCATGCTCACATTTAAATAACATTTTTTCATATGAGAAATAAAATCTGACATTAACTGTCCCATAAATGGTATTTCTTGTGCTTAAATAGTGTAAAAAAGCATATATTTTAGCCTGGAACCAGTGGGGCCAATGCGCATGTGCAGTCCTAAGCGTGTCTCCCATGACTATGACTTTAACAATTCATAGCACGGAGACCTGGGATGTGTCTGAAATTGTACCCTATACCCTTAAATACGGCACTATTTGAGGGGACAGCCATTTGTAGTGGACGTTACCGAAACCATAGTGGATGAAACCATAGTGGATGTTATCGAGTGCACCGCAATATCGAATGTACAACTGATGTGCACTTAACGGCCAGGGAATACCCATAATGCACTGTGAGGGTTGTGCCGAAAAAATGGAAAAAAGTGCTGCAGTTTCCATCTAGTGGTTCAGAGGAGAATAAATCAATTCGCCTTTAGCCTCGTAGTACCCTACTACTCATTATATATACTGTATATATATATACGTTCTTTGGTTATTGCCTGTATTTTTTGTTACTCGTTGAATTTAAGATTATCTCTGGACTGCTTTACTTGTAATGAAAATGTCAAAAATAATCTTAATGGTCCTTAAAATCCAGCTTCAGTTTCTTTATGAAAAATTATTTTTTCCTCTTTAGTGAAATATTCACCCATCTAATGTTTCATTATAATATTTAACTACGCATTCATTTATATCACAATATTTTAATGTTTTGTCTTCACTTAGGTATGAGAACGCTTTCCTCATTAGCCTGGTTGGTCTTAGGCCCGAGAAATATTTCTGGATTGGCCTGTGTAACACCGAACGACTGGAGCGCTTCCAGTGGAGTAACGGCGATAAAGTCAAATTCACACACTTTAATGTAGGCATGCCAGGTATGTTGATCAGTAATCACAGTTCTTATGAAATGTGTGACATGCAGCAGTCATGTCTGAATCGACCTGAATTCAAAAGTCATTTTTTCAAAACTTCTCCTGTCTGTTCACCTCCTAGAAAGGCACCAAGGATGTGTGGCCATGTTAACAGGAACTTCAGCAGGATTATGGGATATTCTGGACCGTAACAGTAAACAGAAGTACATCTGTAAAAAAACGGCAGAGGGTATTACTACAACGCGAGTGCCGCCCACAACGCAGCCGCTCAGCTGTGCAACTGGCTGGATTAAAAAAGATCCAGGCAGTTGCGTTCAGGTAAATGTGAACAAATACACTCCTTCCTGAAACAGTTACATGTAACAGCTCAGACCAGAAACTGCGTTAACCATTGTTACTAAAGCCGCACTTACCTGGTTATGGAAAAGCAGATAAAATACTTTAAAAACTTTAACTGGGACCTCTAGTGGGTATTTAAACCAGCAAACATTGACCTCCGAGTCATCATTATGGCGAAAGTGCACAATTAACTTTAACCTGAAATTGTGGTACTGCAAATGGATTATTAAAACTATAGCCTCAGTCTCTCTTATGCCGTTATGTTAAAATGTAACCAGCATGGTCGTTGTTCAAGAATTAATTTAGAGACCATGATGTCGTTTGCTAATTTGGTGTGTGTGGTTAACCCAGCAAACACAACTTTTCACAATGTTGTGTTTTGGTCGAAATTAGGAACCACATCTAAAATAAAAAATAATAATAATAATGTAGTCTGCAGCTTATAAACCTTGTGAAAGTTACATACTTTTCTCTTAGTAGTAAAAACATAAATATTACATGTTTTTCTATGAAAACATATCAAGACCAAACTGAAACTTTTGTAAGACGTTTTATTTAACCCTTTGGTGCTGCTCGCGTGGCGGTCAAAAATGTCTGTATTATTTTATTTCAATGAAATGAATGTACTATATTTTATTTTGATATGGTTTTTTATTTAACATTTTGAATTTTTAGGGGAGTTTGTGGTACTAAATTATATTTATGGAATATGGAATTACCATTATTATCACTTTTTGTGCATAGAGCTGGAAATAAAATTTCCAACTTAAACTGTCATAAATCTTGAATGTTTTGGCGCAACAGACTGTTTGATCTCATTTTAAGAGATTATTGCAGATTATTGCTGAAAAATGTTAAATGTTAAAAGTTATGAAAGTTTTAGTTTATTATTTTGAAAAATGCATAAAAGTACTATTTTTAAATTTATATAAAATATATATTTTCCAAAAACATATTTTACTCTAAAACTGTGAGAAAAAGAAGCCATACATCTAAAGTTGTGTTCCAAATTTGAGGTTGATATCTTAAAAAATGAGCTTTCAGTAAGATTTTTTTTGGGCGCAGTACCGAAAACTTCCACTAGATGAAATTCGCTTCACATTAATTTCCAAAGCACAAATTTTTGACCTCGAGGATCACAAGCGTAAATATTTTTTTCAGTCATATTTAACCTTTTCGAATCATGTCCACAATTTCTTTTGTGTTCACATAGCAAGTGTCAAAACCTTTACCAATTTTCACACCATTCAAATGAAAAAAAAAAAAATATATACAATTTTTCAGTCAAAAATGACTGAAGCTGGCCATAGGGTCTGTGCAGAGGATGTGTCTGTTTTTTTCATTCTGGTTCCAGTGTTCTGAGGTCTCGTTTCTTAAAGCTTATTGTTTAGAACGAAATAAACTCTTAAGTTAAACTCTGCTCAGTTTTGTTACATCACCAAGTCTTTTTATGACTATAATAACTTTAGTTTCTATAATGCGCTTAGTTGCTGCAAATTTCTGTCCATGGAGTGCCATAGGAGTGCCACAGAAACACATGACAGAAATTCATCTCTTTTCTCACAATCACACTTTTAATTTCTACTTCTTAGATATACCAGAAGCAAAAGGATGAGAAAAAGACTTGGCTTGAGGCTCGTGATTTCTGTCGAGCCATTGGTGGTGACTTGGCGAGCTTCCACTCTCAACGAGAAATCAACTCGTTACCGTGAGAATTTTGTACTGATATAACTCTCTATAATTATTTATATCTATAATTGATGATTTTGTAGGGTACACCAAGGCACTGCATTATGGGGATAAACATGTCTTTATTTATTCAGCAGGTATATAAGTGGAGACCCAGCATGGATAGGCTTCAATATGCTGAATAGTAATTCTGGTTTTGTGTGGACTGATGAAACCCCTGTAAGTGTTTTCCCATTACTGCTCCCTCTATTAGCCATTTTTGGTGGTTCCCATTTAAATGGAAATCTGTTTCTGACACAGTTGAGTAAAAATGTGATTCTGTAAGTCATAATAATGAGAAACCTTCTCATAATTATGACTTGGTATCTCATTATATTGAGAATATGCAAAACAGTTGCTTTCATTAAAGTCGATGTAATCTACAAAGTCTAATCTAAAATATCCTGCTTCAGCGACTGAAACAGTGGAGGACAGAAGGCTTGAGGTCCGAAGGACTCAAGGTGGTACATTTGGCGGAAGTCGCCATGCTGCTAAGTGAAAGCGGTATCCTGCGTTCTTTGTCATTCCGAGACAAAAAGGGGGAACTGCTCTGTTCGGCGCCCTGAAACTGCTCGCTGGCAGGGAACAACTGAACATTTTGAGCAGGGTACTGATTGTAAAGGGGATGCCCTCTATAGAAGGGCAGACAACCCTAACAACCTTTTGTGCACCTCGAGGAACCCCCGAGGAACCCCCTAGGAACGCAGCCGCAGGCCCCCTCCAGAATTACAAGTGCCCCCAGTTTGCATATCCTGGCGCTGGCTCTTCCAATGGCAATGCCGAGTGGAGACTGGGCGGAAATCCCACTGGGGATTTCGGGCAGCAAAATTAGCACTTCTCTCCTCTCTGCAAGAGAGAAGAGGGTTGGAGCTGGGCCACTGGTGGAGGCCACCAGTTCTTGGGTATGGCACAGGATATACTTTGTTTGAATGCCATCTACTGTTTCTTTGCCTCCTAAAAACCTGTTGACAACAACATTCACTGCATTGTCGAAATGGCCATAAGGCAAAAACCGGGGCATCCAGGAGAAAGATATTCTCTTTCTCCTTGATCCCCAAGAAGTTGAGCCACAGATGCCTCTCTGTGGCAACCATATTAGCCATTGAACAGTCAACGGCATAGACCATCTGCTTTGTGGCATGGAGGGCCAGTTCTGTGTCCCGGCGGAGCTCTTTCACCACCTCGGGGTCAATCTTGCACCCTTATTCATATTTTTTTTAGGACAGGGGTGCCCAATCCTGTTCCTGGAGATTTACCTCCCTGCAAAGTTCAGCTCCAACCAGCTAAATAAGATCTTCAGGAGCACTTGATAATTACAGATAGGTGTGTTGGATCAGGTTTAGATCTGAACTCTGCAGGTAGGTAGATCTCCAGGAACAGGATTGGGCATCTGTTTTAGGAAGTTGGCTTGGTTTGCCTGCAAATCCGCCATGGTGTTCATGGACGCACCAGCCTGACCAGTTGCCATGAAGGCATTATCAACCAGACTAGATGTTACTTTACAAGGTCTGGTTGGTAGTGATTGCCCTCTCCAGGATGATGCAGAAGTACACAAGAGATAGTTTGCCAATGTCTGTTCCACCTTTGTCATCGCGGCGTAAACCATCTCAGGAAGGAGAGAGAGAAAGGGAAACGCCCACCTGCTCTATTTCCTCCAACTCAACTTGTGAGCCCCATAATCTGTCTAAGTGGCGCCTCAGCAAACCCGAACCATGGGGTTCAGATGCTTGATGCTCTTTCCTTGAGAAGAGAGCCAGACATGAGCAAAGCTTCTGCATATTAAAGCGGTCAATTTTCGAACTTTTTCAAATTTTCGAACTCCTGTATTAAACACACAAACACTTAAACACATGGCAAACAAACAAACGTCTTCTCAAAGACAAAGAATCTGGGAATGTGATGATGCAGATGCCCTTCTACGGTTTCTGTGACGTAGTGTGCTGCATCACCTGACCTTTCGTCTGCCAATGAGAATTGCACATTTCATCAGGGAAATAATAACTCGTCAGAAAGTGCTACCAGCATTACGTTCATGTGGTGTGATAATAGTGTGAGGTTTTACAAACCTACCACAAACCCTAACCCTACTCTTAAAACCATGCAAATATAATGTATAATGCAAATATAATAGGTAGCATATATTGTCAGAACTCCGGCTAACTGTACAATATCCCGCTTATTACATGGCTACTCACCAAATAATCAGACATGCAGATATCTATTGATTTGAGTTGGAATTATTTTAGAATCTTTGTTTATTATCAAAAAGCTTCTGGTAAGAAAATAATTGTCCACTTCATCATACCTACTCAACCTTTTTTGCATCATCATCTACAATGTGAATGTGTGTTTGCATTTGTTTTTAGTCTGATTTTGAGAACTGGGGGTTTGGAGAACCGAACAACTACAACAATCAAGAGCACTGTGCAGAAAGTGGCTTTTATTATGGACGCAAGTGGAACGATCGAGATTGTGAATCCTATAATGACTGGATTTGCCAGATACCAATAGGTACACATGCATAGATCTTATACTGTATGTCAAATAGATCTGTGCATTAAGTCTTGGAGCGTAAATGCAAACTTGCCACTTGTATGTAATGTGTTGATGTGTTTCTTTGTTCTTCATGTGTTTATTTGTTCCTCAAAGAAACAACCAATGGCAACAGGCATGGTAATAGGCACATGCGCTTAACAGCTGCCTGCACAATAATGCTTTTTTTATTGTTTGTTCAATAGGCACAACTCCAAAACCTCCATCAACTACTGCAGCCCAAGGTAATTAACTGCTGCATATCCATTATTCATTAACATTCATCTCTTTTCAGGTATTTTCTACCCACGATTTTAATGTTTCGCTCTTTATTAAATTAATGTTATTATTGTTTTTTAGGGGTTCAAGCGTGTAGCGCTGAAACCCTATTGTAATTGTTAAAATTTCCAAGGATCAGCATTCTCTCCTAAAAGTGATTGGGCAGACCAAACTGTATGTCGTAGAGACTTGAAACTTGAGGGCTGGTTGTACTCACACCGTCTACAACGTCACCAAGGCTAATTGAACAACTGGCCTAATCTACCCCTGGCACAACAGTGGTGAAAAGCACGAAATCACTCATAACTCCTAAACTGTTAGGCGTTGGCTCAAGTGTCTTATATTGTTGGATTTCTTGGCTCAAGACAGATTTGACCGTCAATTTTTTTGAAAAACCTACTTTTGCGAACTAGTCCTAAGTTTTTGGCACGATCGGAGCCAATCCAGTGCAGCAAGATTCTCTGGAGTCTGATTGTCAATAATTATTAAAAAAGTTGAAATTTCAATTCACGGTCTCTAAGGGCCGCCAACACGTTTGAAGTGGGCAGAGCCACTTTTACTAAAATGGCTGTAACGTCGAATCCTCGATAACTGTTAAAAAGCTTTATAAACCATATATTTTCTATGGTAAATTGCCTGTATTGGCTGTAATGGTCTTTTTCATCTATGATCGAGATGGTTACAGACTTGCCAATTAAAACATAATACCTTTTTACACATGTGCCATAAAGGCCATAAAGTGCCTGAACACCAATAATTGCTGCTTGCAGCTATATATATATATATATATATATATATATATATATATATATATATTAATGTAACATAATTTGTGGTTAATGCACATCTAGAATATTGCATGCAGGGGTGGACTGGGACTAAAACACATTGGCTCATTATGTGGAGAGCAATTTTTAACTTCACTTACAAACTTAAGGCGAGACACTACTGGCAAAAACACAGTTTTTTTTTTTTTTTTCATGCATCGGTGAATTGTGAGATTTTGGGCTATTTGGCATTTCATAAAGTGTTGTTTCAAACTAGTGGAAAGAAAACATCCAAAATACACTTTTAAATGTTGCTCTTATAAAGGCCATTTTCTCAAAATGAGTTTTTATCTTCAGTAAATGATGTCAGAGTTATCATTTTTAGACAGCCAGAAGATATTTGAGAGCATTTTTGCAGCCTTTTACTTACAGTAGCTGACTAGTACAAATCACATAATCGCAGATGAAGACAATTATAAGTTATGTTCTTTTTATCCTACAGTGCAATATAACATTACATCTGATGGCTGGATCCAGTACAACGGTAGTCAGTACTTCATTAATGAAGACCTCCTATCTATGGAAGACGCTCGCTCATTCTGCAAGAAGAATCATGCCGATCTTGTTGTCATTACTGGTCAAACAGAGAGGAAGTTTTTATGGAAGCAGGTAAATTACTGTGAGCAGGCTAATATAATGTTGTATTGTATATTTGATATTGATGTTGTTTATGCAGCAGTTGGTTCTGGTCCTGGAATCTGATTGGATAGCCTTTCAAGAGTGCTGATATAGAATTAATAACACTGTTGTATCACTCCACTTTTCTCTGCACATTCTAGATAGGCTGTAAGTACTGTATTTATGAGTGAGTTAGTAGACCATTCATTCAACCAGTTCACTCAAAACACAAAGAAAAGATTCACTACACAAGGATTGGCGCAAAGGGGAATCACTCAAATTCTGTCTTTTTTTAAATGTTGTAACATGGTTGCATTATCATTCAGTAGGGCTACTGACACTGTTTTACAGATATCTAGGAAGTCAGAGGGTCAGTACTACATTGGGATGAGGGTGGAGTTGGACAAATCATTTAGGTGAGTGTGAAAGACTTGGATCCAGTGTGCATAAACTAGTTATTGTGCAACAGATAAATTAAACAATGTCTTGCTAAAAGTAAGTACATTTGTGCTGGGTTTATAATAGGGTGTTTTGTTCTGTTTATAGCTGGGTGGATGGTTCACCTGTTGTATATACGTCATGGGATCAAAATGAACCAAATTTTGCCAATAATGATGAGAACTGTGTGACCATTTACAAGAATATGGGTAAGGACTCCTCATCAGTACTGTTCAGTGTATCATGTCAGTGTGGCGTGAAGCAAGGGTGTTTAATCCTTCTCCTGGAGGGCCAATTAACATCCTGCAGAATTTAACTCCAATTTGCCCCAAAACACCTTCCTAAAGACCTTGCTTAGCTGGTTCAGGTGGGTTTAGTTGGGGTTGGAGCTGAAAAAAAAAAAAAAAAAAAAAACCTTTGTTTGCTGGGTATTTACATCATAGTATAATAAATAATCTGTGGGGTATTTTAGCTGAAACTTTACAGACATTTTGGGGACACCCGAGATTTATATTACATCCTGTAAAAAAGGGCATAGTAGGTTACTTTTAATGTGCACATAAAAAATCTTTGAAGGAATGCAATGAGATGACTCCTGTATAGGCATAGTGACGTTGACACGTCAACTTTAGCTAGCATTTGACTCGGCACGTGTAGCGTGTCTGGACCGGTCACTCTCTCACACACGCACACACAAGGACCACTTGATGAGATTCAGCACTGTATCTGTAATTAAGGGAAATAATCAGTGGAGCAACGGGGCGACAGCTTCTCCCACTCTGGTACACACAGAATATTTTTCGGGGAGAAGCGAAAATCATATGCGTCATCGGCCTCATACACAAGTAGACTGATATTATACAACAATGGAAAAGAATTATATAAATGTAAATCAATTGTACTACTTATAATATATAAATATCTTGTTTTTCTTATACATCAGATCAATATTCTTATTCTATTACAATAAATATATTACAGTAGTGTATAATATAATATAATTAGTACATTACAATAGTATATTAAATACAATATCTATATTACATTATTAACATATGCATTAATTCAAATATTTATACGATAATATCCTATAATAAAACAAATAAACAATTATAATACCATTTGTATGTACAAACCCATATTTCACACATTACGTATCAAAAATGGAATAAAACATGGGATATATTCAACACCGTACCATATGCAGGCCGCACAAAGTGCGTCACAGACAGCATAAACAATTAAATCCGATTCTTTCTCCCATAACACACTCTCTGTACCATATACATTCATTATCAGTCAACTAAATCTCTTTTCTTTTTGAAACAGAACTGATTGAACGACATACCTGTAATTAAGGGAAATAATCAGTGGAGCAACGGGGCGACAGCTTCTCCCACTCTGGTACACACTAAGCATACAATGCTAATTAGTTAGCGTCATGATATACATCATTTAAATCAAATAACACATTAAACAATACATTTTCATCATAGCTAACATAATTAAATGTTACTATATGTCAATCACATTCTTCCAGCAACAAATATGCGTTTTAAACAAGAAACATCACCATACCAGAATATTTTTCGGGGAGAAGCGAAAATCACATGCGTCATCGGCCTCATACACAAGTAGACTGAGGCAATCGCATATCGTGCAAGAGGAAACCCCGCAGGTGTGTTCCACTGATAACGTTCCCTCCCCCAACAAATTCCCAAAGAAAAGTTCCGCTACTTTAGCGTTATTTTCACATAACTTGTGAACGATAATATAGGAACAAAATTTCGTGAAGTTCACTAAACCAAAAGTTCACCCCTTTTTTTTTTTTACAAATGTAGACAAATATAAAGCATTAATAAAACAATTTAAGAGAAGAAGAAAAAGATAAAAATAATACAAATACAGAAGGAAATAAACAAAAGTCAGATTAAATCAATAAATTTTTCACACCAGTTACACACGCAGCACTAAATCTAAAGAGACAAGTCTCGTGATTTATGGTCAAACTCTTCAGAAGTTAAAAGCAAAAATAGCCATTTTCCATATCTCTTGACCACTAGATCACACTGTGCAGTGGTTCCCAACCCTGGTCCTGGAGTAACCCCTGGACGGCACATTTGGGACAGGGCCCGACGCTTTGCTTTGTTGTCTCCATTTGGCTCTGTCGTGGACGTCCTCTGAGTTGAGGTTCTTGTCGAGCATGTCATCGGTGATGCTATCCATCCACCACTTTTTTGGTCTTCCTTGCGGTCGACGGTCTTCTGGGTCGAGGCAGTTCTTGCAACCAAATTTTCGAGAGGGGACAGGGCTAATCCCTGGTGGAAGCCAGCAATGATGTGCCGGCTGGGCATCGAACCACACTCGTGACATTGTGGTACAGTTATTTGACCCACCTCACATACTCTCCTGGGATGCCATGAGATCTCAGGCCTCGCCAGATGAGCTTGTGTGGAACTCGATCAAATGCCTTTTTGAGATCCAGAAACGCCATATCGCCAGTATCATTTTCAAAAGTTTGCATTTTCAGGCCCCCAAAACACTATTGTCATGTAAATGAACGTCCAAAACGCATACAAAGTTTTCTGTTTTTAGTTGAAAACTGTGTCTTGTAAACAGCCCTTTAGATGTCTCCCTAATCAAACACACCTGATTCAACTCATTAGCTTGTTAGCAGAGACCTCAGAGACATCAAACGTGCAGTGTCGGGGCTCCAGGACTAGGGTTGGGAACCACTGCCTCTCAATACGTTAAAGGGGGGGTGTAATGCTATTTCATGCATTCTGACTTATTTACACTGTTAAAGAGTTGCATTCTCATGCTAAACATGGCCAAAGTTTCAAAACACGAGTTGGACGTATGACGGAGTATTTCTGTGCCAAATACACTACTTCCGGTTTCGGAGCGTTTTTTTCGAGTGTGTCCTGTATGACGTCAAAAGTGAGCTGAATTCCTTGTATAGGCACTTCTCTCTGATAAGCGTTCGCGCGAACATCAACCAGAACAAGAGCAAGAGCCGCCCATCAACGCGCTTTGTTCGGGATACGGAAGCCGGGCGATTTTTCAACAATGGCTGTGTCCCAATTCAGCAGCTGCACCCTTTGAAGGCTGCATACATCATCGAGGCAGTCTCATTTAAGAAAAATAACCGTTAGATTGCAACGTAAGAAATTACAGTATTTTACACCTCACAATGAATATCAGTCAATTTTATTACGGTTACTTTTCTTAAATATGACATCCTTGATGAAGTATTCAGCATTCAAATGCGATCTCCGAAGGACGCAGCCTCCGAAATGAGACGCAGCTCTTGTCACCGAAGGAGTGTGTTTTTGTTTGTGAGGGAAAGATTACCTTTTTCAGCTTCCCAAAGAACCCAGCGTCAAGGGAACAGTGGATGAAGTTTGTTTTTTCGGGGCAGCAGCGGAGTTGTGCATGTATGTTTGTTTGTTCCCGGGATTTCGGTGACGAATACTTTGTAAACAAGTCCCAGTTCGGCGCTGGATTTGCAGATCGCGGGTGGTGAGTAAAGCTGCATCAGATGTCTTTGTTTTTTTGGCAATCGACGCACAAGTGCATATAATGTAAACAACACGAATGTTTTTGTTCCCTTTTTATTTATAATGATGTCGCAGCTAGCAGACGATCTCTACGCAGAAGCTGTGCGCGCTCGTGACTCTTTAGCTCCGCCCACGGCACTGATGGCACACGCCTCCAGGATCTCGGCTCTTTTCGGAGAGACTCGGTTTAGCGTATCTATCTTTTATAAATATGATAAAACTAAAGACTTTTCGGAGATATGAAGGATGCATTGTTACTCTATATGTACTCAAGATTAACATGAGATTGGCAGAAACTGTGTGTGATACCCCCCCTTTAATGCATTGTTGAGATACCTCATGTCCCAAACATTAGATTAAATATGGTTGATTGACAATAATCACTGATTATATAATAATTATTGACTTTGATAGTTCTGTAGAACTATAATTGTCTCTGATAAGGGTTGGTGGTATATGTTAGATCAGTTGTTCCAGTCTATAATGTCATAAAGAGCAACAAAGTATAACTTAAGGTATATGGATGGACTAGCAATATGATTGACAGCATGCTTTTTAGGTTTTTATTTGCACAATTAATATTGCTTTATGGGTGTAGTTTTACAAAAGCTTATAACACCAATTCAGTGTTCTTATATACTGCACCAACAATATTATGTCATATATTTGCCAAGACATGTGACTATAAAGTTTTTATAGCTGCATTATCCTCCATTCCCTGCTCAAAGTATTAGCAATATGTTTTTTTTTAAGGATTCTGGAATGATATTAACTGTGGTGTGCCGTTGCCCTCTATCTGTAAAAGAAGTTCTGACTTTGTCAACACCACCATGTTGCCCTCCACTGTACCACCAGGAGGCTGTACTCCAGAATGGACCATGTTTCGTGGCAGAGTGAGAGTCATTTCATCATAAAAACACAATATTACCAGGCCCACATTTAATCTGCACATTCTAATTCAAAGCACTTCTATTTTCAAATAGTGCTACAAGTTTTTTAATAATAAGATGACGTGGCATAAAGCTCGGGACCACTGCATTTCACATGGAGGCAACCTGGTGTCCATTCGTGGTCATGAAGAGCAAGGTGAGCATTGCACTTGTGACACGTTTACATGCACACCAAAAAGTAATCTGCTTAAGTAGAGAAAGCTACATTTGTGTTTACATGCACTGTGTTAGCGGTGTAACTGTACACATGCAACGTCAGCAGTAGGGAACTTGCATGTTTACAACAACATTTGTCAGTCCACACAGAAAACAAAAATTCTGCTAAGAAACCAGTCGATCAACAAAATGAATTAAATATGACCTGTTGATTCTGTTTGCAGCATTCCTTACTACTCTAATGCTTGGTTCAGAGGATGACGTATGGATTGGTTTTAATGATGTCAATTGGGAGATGAGGTTTTTGTGGACTGATGGTAAGGGTGTCATCTACACAAACTGGGCCAAGGGTCAACCTTCATCACTCCCGGATGGGTCTTCCAGGATGTATGGCTACTTTGATTCAGAGGCAGGTATTCACACCATATTGCTGACAAAGGCTATCCAGTATCTATAAAGATTACCACAATCATCAGAGTTTCATCAGGAGCACAAAAAAATACTAATTTAATTACTTAGTTCTGGCATGAAACTCTAGATGGCGCAGGCTGATAGGTCTTTAACTCACGATCACGTCATTATCTACATAGCACAGCTGATTGGTTGTTGTTGCATCAGCGGCTCGTCATTCAAACTTTCAAACCGGTAGTGTTGCTGTTAGCAGTCTGCAGGGCGCTTTCAAAAACCCTCCACCTTCCCCAGCTCCACCTGTATAGATCTGCTATGGGAGTTAATTCATGTAAGTTACATGTGCAGCAGCAGCATGTCTTACATGCTCACAGCAATGTCTGTGAATGTATTGGCAGTAGCAAGACTCGGTACTCGCTCTGCAGCAGCAGCAGCGTAGCAGATCTATTTACATCTACATTGCCATATCCATTACCATTTCAATCTTTATTACCATGCCAATCTCCCGAGAGTTGTCATGACAGAACTGAATTTGTATGTTCGTCTGACCGCAAAACACGTGACACATGAAAGATAGCACATTGAAACAAGAACTTATACCCAAAACACGAAAAAAATGAAGTCACATTCACACTGTTTTCGGTGGCGCTAGTGTGTTGAAAACCTCATACACTGATGAAGTACAAAGTGAAATACACACAAACTGAGTTTGCGCCAAATCGGACAATGCAACAAGGAGTTATACCCAAAAATATAGGACTGCTCAGGAGCCTAATCTAACCTTAACCCTAAACCAAGGAAAAGTAATAAAAAACATTCAAAACCAAGCAAAAACCAGCCAGAATATAGGCGTGGGCATGGATATGGTGCAATGAAGTTAGCCAATCACAGCAGTGGGCGTTTACTTCAGTTCCTGCAAGAGGTCACGCCCCTTGAAATTTAGTTTTTTCACAGAGAGTGAAATTGAGGATGGAAAAATGATAATTTTTACTAATACTGGACTTTTTTGGTGCAAAACACTTTAAACTAACCTCAAGGAACAATTTAATAATCTGAAACTGCATTTCACGACCCCTTTACAATGACCTGTAAGCAGCAAAAACAACAGCGAGAAAGAGTTTCATCAGTCGTTGTGTTGTCGAACCCAGTTGTGAATGTGAACTCATATCTTCTTCAAAGTAACCTTGCTACACTTGCCTTGTAAAATTACAGCAATTTGCATAAGCTTGTTTGGTTGTTTTTTTTTAATGCCGAGTTAATTTATCTGAATTCTGTTCCTTCCAGAACTATGACTGTGTCGTCATGGTTAGAAGCCCAGAAAAGATGACAGGTGTGTGGAAAGTCGAAGTCTGCGGTGATAAAAGAGATTTCATCTGCAAGAGGACAACAGGTTAGAGGGGAGAAGAAAAGATGCAAACATTGTACCTGAAATAACAATACATTAAAACAATGGTTTTAGTTAACTACATCATAAATGCACTGGTCACAGTATAATTTTATCACTTACATTACAACACAAATCAGTTTACTGATAACCAGGAAACTGTTCATTTCAAAGTGTTTAACCTTTGTGTTATAGACTCTCAGCTCGCTCGTCCTGTGACCACAGCATTGCCACAACATTTTTTCACACTGGGAAATGATTCATACAAGGTGCAGATGGAGAAAATGAGCTGGGATGAAGCGAGGAGACAGTGTAAAGCAGATGATGCTGACCTTGCCAGTGTGCTTGACTCCATCAGTCAGGCTTACACCATCCTTAGAGTCAGCAGACTTAAGGAGCCTTTGTGGATCGGCCTCAACAGCAACCTGGTACAAAATCTCATTTTAAAATTCCCAAGTGCATAAAGTAAGCATAAAAACACATTACAAAATAAAATAATAAAATGAGCCCCGCCATTACGGAAAGTTTTGTGTCCCCCAAAATCAAGATCATCATGGGGCAAAAATGTCTCTGTATGAGTTCGTTTTTAATATTTATAACAGGATATAGAGTATTTTCCCGAATATCAGCATGATTACAAATGTGATAGCCTAGTGATTTTATACAACAGTTCAATAAACAAGAAGTTAATGTTAGGTGACTTTCATTTTAGACGTAGAACCTTGTCTGTTTGAAATGGGCCTCTGAATTGCAAAGGCTGCCTTTGATCAACAGGTTGGCATTACGTATTTAAAATACAAAATATGAGTAACTGTATTCAGGTTCAGTGAAAATAATTGGTAATCAGATCTAACTGTAGTTAGATTAAAAAAATATTGATTTCTGAATGGATTACTTAGATTTGTTAATGACACTAATATTTAGTTTGGATGAGCTAAGATATTTGACAAAAATCCTGAAGTCTGGTCAAAATTTGTTTATACTTGGTAAACAGTAAAATCTGATAGTTTGATGTAATCTGGAATACATTTTAAAAGTAACCCTCCCAACCCTGTCCATCGACCAGTGAGACTTCAAGATTAGTGCCTGTAATTTGCCTCTGATTTTAGTTGCAACCTTTATTTACACCGATCAGGCATAACATTATGACCACCTTCCTAATATTGTGTTGGTCCCCCTTTTGCTGCCAAAACAGCCCTGACCCGTAGAGGCATGGACTCCACTAGACCCCTGAAGGTGTGCTGTGGTATCTGGCACCAAGATGTTAGTCCTGTAAGTTGCGAGGTGGAGCCTCCATGGATAGGACTTGTTTGTTCAGCACATCCCACAGATGCTCGATTGGACTGAGATCTGGGGAATATGGAGGCCAAATCAACACCTCAAACTCGTTGTTGTGCTCCTCAAACCATTCCTGAACCATTTTTTAGGTAGGTGGTACGTGTCAAAGTAACATCCACATGGATGGCAGGACCCAAGGTTTCCCAGCAGAACATTGCCCAAAGCATCACACTGCCTCCGCCGGCTTGCCTTCTTCCCATAGTGCATCCTGGTGCCATGTGTTCCCCAGGTAAGCGACGCATACGCACCTGGCCATCCACGTGATGTAAAAGAAAACGTGATTCATTAGACCAGGCCACCTTCTTCCATTGCTCCGTGGTCCAGTTCTGATGCTCATGTGTCCACTGTTGTCTCTTTCGGCACCCATGGGCACCCTGACTGGTCTGCGGCTATGCAGCCCCATACGCAACAAACTGCAATGCACTGTGTATTCTGACACCTTTCTGTCAGAACCAGCATTAACTTCTGGAGCAATTTGAGCTACAGTAGCTCGTCTGTTGGATCGGACCACACGGGCCAGCCTTCGCTGAGTCTTGGCCGCCCATGACCCTGTCGCCGGTTCACCACTGTTCCTTCCTTGGAGCACTTTTGATAGATACTGACCACTGCAGACCGGGAACACCCCACAAGAGCTGCAGTTTTGGAGATGATCTGACCCAGTCGTCTAGCCATCACAATTTGGCCCTTGTCAGACTCGCTCAAATCCTTACGCTTGCCCATTTTTCCCGCTTCTAACACATCAACTTTGAGGACAAAATGTTCACTTGCTGCCTAATATATCCACCCACTAACAGGTGCCGTGATGAAGAGATAATCAGTGTTATTCACTTCATAATGTTATGCCTGATCAGTGTATATAGCACTTTATACAATACAGATAGTTTCAAAGCAGCTTTACAGTAATAAACAAGAAAATAATGATCATTGATGCAACTAGACTTCAATTCTGCTGTAAAGCAACTCTAAAAAAAAACAATAGCGTCATTGTTCACCTGATGTCAGTTAAGTGTTGATTCAGTTTTGTTAAATAACTGTGTAAAGTTAATCAATTATGGAATGAGTTAAATTAATCTATAAAGCAGCTCTGGAGAAAACAGTGACGTCATCATCCAGCTCAGTTCAGTTCTCATCCAATCATGTCAATAATATTGCTGAATATTACGTGTCCCAAACTAAGCAAGCCAAAAGGCGGCAGTGGCGGGAAACCCAAACTCCATCAGTGACAGAAATGGAGAAAAAACCTTTGGAAGGTTGTAGGAATAGGTTATGGGACTTTGTTTGTTTGAAAGGAATGTTGCTCCAGTGCCAACAAAAGATGTTGAACATGTTCTACATGACAAAATCATATTTGCCGCTAGAATGTTAAGAAATGTTTTTAATGACAAGAGCCTTATGAACGAAATTTGTTTGCTTCAGACAAGTGGTCGTTACCGCTGGGTGGACAACTGGCTTCTAAGATACAGCAAATGGGCAACAGGAGAACCCAAAAACAATTTAGCTTGTGTATATATTGATACGGATGGCGACTGGAAAACGGCTACATGCAACAACACGTATTATTCCCTGTGCAAGCGATCCCCAGGTATTTCATTCAAAATTCTGCATGCAATAAAAATATAGATGGTCTTGCATAATTTAACTTGAGAACTGGTGTTGTATTGCTTTGGTTACTATTTCCTTTACATAGTTATCTCAGTAATAGAAAATAGTAAATAATTTACTTTATACCATGGTCTGTCTGAATACTCGATTCTGATTGGCTGGAAAGTGTTTCAGTCAGTTTAGTCACTGGTCTTTGTAATTTTAAGTTAAAACTTTAACATTAAAACAGACACTTGTAGTGCAATGCTTACAGTTTTTATTAGTTAACATTTCTCGTTTCATCCCTCACTGCCCCGCAGAGATTGCTCCCACAGACCCTCCTCAGATGCCGGGGAACTGCCCCGAGCCAAAGAAGCGTAAAACCTGGATCCCTTTCAGAGGACACTGTTATGCCTTCATGGCCTCCATGTCGGACAACTGGGCTCATGCCACAGTGGAATGCATGAGAATAGGTAGGCAATACTTTGTTTTAAGTAGATAATCTGTTTTAATTTAAAGAGAATTCACATGAATTCACAGAGCTGGGTTGCATGAAAGCCCTTAAGTTAAGAAACCCCTAATGAGGTTAAGAGTCCACTTAAGGAAGCTTAAGGCTTTTCCCTTTGCGAACTCTCCATTACACTGTGCCTCGTTTACAAAAAAAAATGCTCCGAACAAACATATAATCCTCCGACGTGATCCGGGACACCATTAAAATAAACCATTCACTTGTTTCCGACGCTGGGATCCTTCTGAAGCCTGTACAGAGACACAAACGAGCTGTTTATATGGGACGCATCAAAGCGATTGTTCTTTAACTCTTCCATTTGTCCTGTTGTCGGCAGAGTCAAGTGTGGAGTATGTCAGAAACTGAACGCACATCTGTATACTGTATCAGTGTAGACAACATCAGTGATTTTAATGGCTTCTATTTGCTTTTGGCGCGATGCTCGCATCCAGTGTAGGCAAATGTCAGCCGCTAAGTGACTGAACGCCAGTGGGCGGGGCTTATGGTGCAATAATGTAAAGCTATTCGTCGATGGAGGTGGGCATATACAAATGTATTTGCCCGTGTGACGCCACAGATCACACAATATCAAAACAAGCTGTTTTTGGAGCTTGATTAAATAAGTTATTTGTTTATAATGAGGAGGATGCTTCACAGGGTTAGTTCACCCAAAAGTGAAAATTCTGTCATTAATGATTCAACCTCATGTCGTTCCACACCTATAAGACCATCTTCAGAACACAAATGAAGATCTTTTTGATGAAATCTAAGAGCTTTCTGTCCCTCCATAGAAAGCAATGCAATTACCACATTCAAGGCCCAGAAGGCATTGTAAAAGTAATCCATGTGACTGCAGTGGTTTAACCTTAATTTTATGAAGCGACGAGAATACTTTTTGTGTGAAAAAAAAACAAAAAACTTTATTCAACAATTTCTTCTCTTCCGAGTCAGTCTCTAACGCTTTTTTGCGCACAAAAAGTTTTCTCGTCGCTTCATAAAATTACGGTTTGAACCACGTGGACTATTTTAATGATGTCTTTACTACCTTTCTGGGGCTTGAAAGTGGTAATTGTGTTGCTTTCTATGGGGGATCAGAAAGCTCTTGGATTTCATCAGAAACATCTTAATTCGTGTTCCGGTTTGAAACGAAATGAGGGTGAGTAATTAATGACAGAATTTTCATTTTTGGGTGAACTAACCCTTTAAGATATGAAACTTGCAGGATGTTTTAATGGAACAAAGACCTCTTATATATCAAAAGATCAAGGCAAATCTGATTTCTCATGACCCCTTTGATCACTAGTCAATCACAGAAAAAATATGATTGCAGAAGTAAAAACTGTCTCTAATTTCAGGGGCATCATTGGTGAGTATCGAGGACTCAGTAGAATCCAAGTTTATCCTTCAGAATCTGGAGATCATGCAGGATGGAATCAAATCGTTCTGGATTGGCATGCACCGCAGTCATACGGGTTAGAAACGTACTTAATCCAGACAAACACAATACTCAAAATGATCTCAGAAGCACCATCTGACAGTGTGTGTGTGTGTCACAGGTGAATGGATGTGGATTGATAATACGGTGATAGATTACACAAACTGGAAACCCCGGATGCCAAACGATGCTGGTTATTGTGTGGAGGTCCAGTCGAGCACTGGAATGTGGAGTACTGTAAACTGCAATGCTTACAGGCCTTATATTTGCAAGACTGCAAAAGGTTAGTTATCCAAGCAAATGCAACTTTATTAGTTTATTTTTTCCATTCAGTTTAATAGTATAGGCTACCTTTCGTAAACATGTACAAATATGTCTTTATATTTCAGTTATACCACCAACAGAGAAACCATCAATACCACGTATGTATCTACATTTCATTAATTATAATTCATTATAATTAGGGCTGTCAAAGTTTACACCTTACTTCATAACATGAATGAAATGTTTAATGCTGTTTTATTTTGCTTTTGCAGTCGCTGTGGTGGAAGATGCTCCTCATGGCTCAGCGGGCATCGCAGTTGGAGTCGTCTTGGTCATAATTGCTGTGGCAGGGCTTGCCACATTTCTGTTTTTAAAGAGAAGCCCCAGGCCTGTGTTTGGAGAGTGTACGTTTGACAACAGACTCTATATCAACTCTGACCTGACACGGCCTCCTTCCACTATTGATACAAAGGGACTTGTCGCCAACATCGAACAGAATGAGCATGCCTAACACACACACACACACAGTCCTCCCTCTGCCTGAAAGTCATTTCGGAGCTGATAATGTTGCACTGACCCAGATAGCACATCTTCAAGAGCACTTCACCTGGAAAGCATCTGTTGTGTAGAAACATCTGATAAACATCTTTTAAAAAGCAGTTTTACTTATTTAGAAATATTCGAAACATTACAGTGTTCAGCACATGGAACGATACATTTTAATCCAACATAAGCAGATATGAGAAACAATTGATCCCATTGCTTCGCAAAATGATTCCCTCTTTAAAAAAAAAAAAATGAAACGTCACTCGTTGGCTGGTCAAAACTGTAAATGCGACGAGAACACAGCCCTAAACATGTATAACTACATTTTACAACCAAATTCAAATGTTTTCATGAAAGTGTATCTATTAAATGTAATCTACAAATCATTAAATATCATTAAATATAAAGTATGTGTATAATTTGTGTTATTTTATTAATTGTGAAAGGCAATTGCTTTATAAGAAAGGTAAATAAAGTTCAAACTTGTAAAAAACAAAGTAAAAAAGTTACATTGTGATTTTGAATCTTGTAATATGTCAACTGAAAATATTCTTAAATGTTTGAAAAACAATTACTTGTGAAAACTGTACCAAAGCCATTTTAAAAAACTATATAATATTGTTATATAACAAAGGGGGTGAGGCCATGTTGGGCTGCTTTAGAGAAGAGGAAGAGTTGTTGTAGTAGAGTGTTGTTGACATGCCGTCATTTTACAGCAGACTGCTTCACAAACGAGGGTCAATTCAACGCTGGATTTGCACAAAATAGGGGCAAATTTGACAAGCTATAATAAATGATCTGTGGGATATTTTGAGCTGAAACTTCACAGACACATTCTGGGGACACCAGAGACTTATATTACATCTTGTGAAAGTTGCATTATAGGTCCCCTTTAATGTTCAGCAAATGTAAAAAATAAATACAAATCAATTAATAATGATTAATGAATTAAAAAGATGTATAAAATAGACAAATACAATGTGAGTGATAGTAGTGTAAAGCGCAGGTGGCTGGAGAGAACGCACATGACAAAGGAATAGTAACAAAATTTACTTTAATCATGAATGCAGGAGAAATTCACATTGCAAAGGACAACCGAGATAACAAAGAACTAATTAAGACACAGCTGATAATTAAAAGTAACCATAGAAACTAACAGGGAAATGATCAGAAACTGAAACTAAACAGAGCAGGAAAACATGAACTAAAGGAAACCGAACAGAATATCAAAATCCATAACCGTGACAAGTAGCAAAGACAGACAGAGATACATAGATAGATAGATAGATAGATAGATAGATATACTATATTGCCAAAAGTTTTGGGACGCCTGCCTTTATGTGCACATGAACTTTAATGACATCCCATTCTTAATCCGTAGGGTTTAATATGGAGTTGCCCCACCCTTTGCAGCTATAACAGCTTCGACTGGTCAGGTCAGGACTCTGTGCAGGCCAGTCAAGTTCCTCCACACCAAACTCGCTCATCTATGTCTTTATGGACCTTGCTTTGTGCACTGGTGCGCAGTCATGTTGGAACAGGAAGGGGCCGTCCCCAAACTGTTCCCACAAAGTTGGGAGCATGAAATTATCCAAATTGTCTTGGTATGCTGAAGCATTAAGAGTTCCTTTCACTGGAACTAAGGGTCCAAGCCCAACCCCTGAAAAACAAACTTTACACTTGGCACAATGCAGTCAGGCAAGTACCGTTCTCCTGGCAACCGCCAAAACCCAGACTCGTCCATCAGATTGCCAGACAGAGAAGCGTGATTCGTCACTCCAGAGAACACGTCTCCACTGCTCTAGAGTCCAGTGGCGGCGTGCTTTACACCACTGCATCTGACGCTTTGCATTGCACTTGGTGATGTAAGGCTTGGATGCAGCTGCTCGGAGATGGAAACCCATTCCATGAAGCTCTCTACGCACTGTTCTTGAGCTAATCTGAAGGCCACATGAAGTTTGGAGGTCTGTAGCTATTGACTCTGCTGAAAGTTGGTGAGTTCTGCGCATTGAGCGCCTCAGCATGCGCTGACCCCGCTCTGTGATTTTTACGTGGCCTACCACTTCGTGGCTGAGTTGCTGTTGTTCCCAATTGCTTCCACTTTGTTATGATACACTAACAGTTGACCGTGGAATATTTAGTAGTGAGGAAATTTCACGAATTGACTTATTGCACAGGTGGCAACCTATCACGGTACCACGCTTGAATTCACTGAGCTCCTGAGAGTGACCTATTCTTTCACAAATGTTTGTAGAAGCAGTCTACATGCCTAGGTGCTTGATTTTATACACCTGTGGCCATGGAAGTGATTGGAACACCTGAATTCAATGATTTGGAGGGGTTTCCCAATACTTTTGGCAATATAGATAGATAGATAGATAGATAGATTCTACACAATCATAACTATTATACTGACAGATTCACATTCTTAGAAAGATTGGTGATGATTCATTAAGCATATACCATGAGTGCTGTCATTTATGTCCTCTAATTCAATTATAAAATAAACTTCTCTTTTGGATTTAACCTTGTTTACTTCTTCACAGCAGAAGGTGGCAAAGGGTTGATAGACGAATCATCGCAGACAGAATGAATTGCTTGGATCCTCCAGTTGAATTATTAGGGTTCCAGTGCCAGTTGCTGGAGCCTCATCTGAACACAAGCACAGACATTAGAAAAAGGCTATGCTAGCATGATTTCTTCTCTTAAAAAGAAATACAAATTACCATCATCAACGGCCCAAATGATAGCTGTGTATTTGCTATCTTTGACATGGGGAGATTCTCTATACATATGGTTCCTGACTTTAATCAATCCAGTGTCTTGATTTACACTCAGCCAGCCGGCAGGATCACTGCCAATTTTATACCTGTGAGGAACCAAAACATACAGATTAAAACTAGAAATGTTCAGCAAGAACAACTTAATGATAACAGATGATAAACAGAATGATTAACAGATGAACAGGTCACTGGTACTGTGTGAAGTCCCCTCCTGCTTCAAACGCTCCACCACCATCCCTGTACCCAAGAAACCAAAAATCACAGGACTAAACTACTACAGACCTGTTGTTTTAACGTCTGTGGTCACAAAGTCATTTTAGAGACTGGTGTTGGCCCATCTGAAGGACATCACAGGACCCCTGCTGAACCCCCTTATCAAGCAAACAGGTCTGTGGACGATGCAGTCAACATGGGACTGCACTACATCCTGCAACATCTGGACAAACCAGGGACATATGCAAGGATTCTGTTTGTGGACTTCAGCTCATCCCAGATATTTTCTTGAATAAACTGACCAGCTCTCTGTGCTCACCTCCATCTGTTAGTGGATCACCAGCTTCCTGATAGACAGACAGGCAGCAGCTAGTGAGGCTGGGAAAACTCACATCCAGGACCCTCACCATCAGCACTGGAGCTCCTCAGGGTTGTGTGCTCTCCCCACTGCTCTTCTCCCTCTACACAAATGACTGCATCTCTAAAGACCCCTCTGTCAAGCTCCTGAAGTTCGCAGATGACACCACAGTCATTGGCCTCATCCAAAACGGTGAAGAGTCTGCTTACAGACAGGAGGTTAAAGAGCTGGCTGTCTAGTACAGTCACAACAACCTGGAGCTGAACACCCTCAAAACTTTAGAGATGATCGTGGACTTCAGGAGAAACCCCCCTGCACTCCCCCCACTCAGCATCATGGACAGCACTGTGGCAGCAATGGAGTCATTCAGGTTCCTGGGCACCACCATCTCTCAGGACCTGAAGTGGGACAATCACATTAACTCCATTGTGAAAAAGGCCAAGCAGAGACTGTTCTTCCTTCGCCAACTGAGGAAGTTCAACCTGCCACAGGCTCTGATGACACAGTTTTACTAAGCTGTTATTGAGTCGGTTCTCTGCACTTCTATAAATGATCAGACATAAGAAGACTGCAGCAGACTGTTAGGACAGCTGAAAGGATAATTGGTGTGCACCTGCCCAACCTTCAGGACTTGTACAACTCTGGAGTGAAGAAACGGGCAGGTAACATCATCACAGACCACTCTCATCCCGGACACAACCTGTTTGCACTTCTGCCCTCAGGCAGACGTAACAGATCTCTGTGCACTAGAACATCAGTTCCAACAGATCCTTTAATTCCTGTAAATTGTGAGGTGGAGCCTTCATGGATCAGACAGCACATCCCACAGATGCTCGATTGGATTGAGATCTGGGGAATTTGGAGGACAAGTCAACACCTCAAACTCGTTGTTGTGCTCCTCAAACCATTCCTGAACCATTTTTGCTTTGTGGCAGGGCGCATTATCCTGCTGAAAGAGGCCACAGCCACCAGGGAATACCGTTTCCATGAAAGGGTGTACATGGTCTGCAACAATGCTTAGGTAGGTGGTATGTGTCAAAGTAACATCCACATGGATGGCAGGACCCAAGGTTTCCCAGCAGAACATTGCCCAAAGCATCACACTGCCTCCACCGGCTTGCCTTCTTCCCATAGTGCATCCTGGTGCCATGTGTTCCCCAGGTAAGCGACGCACACGCACCCGGCCATCCACGTGATGTAGAAGAAAACGTGATTCATCAGACCAGGCCACCTTCTTCCATTGCTCCGTGGTCCAGTTCTGATGCTCACGTGTCCACTGTTGTCTCTTTCAGCGGTGGACAGGGGTCAGCATGGGCACCCTGACTGGTCTGCTGCAATGCAGCCCCATACGCAACAAACTGTGATGCACTGTGTATTCTGACACCTTTCTATCAGAACCAGCATTAACTTCTTGAGCAATTTGAGCTACAGTAGCTCGTCTGTTGGATCGGACCACACAGGCCAGCCTTCGCTGAGTCTTGGCCGCCCATGACCCTGTCGCCGGTTCACCACTGTTCCTTCCTTGGAGCACTTTTGATAGATACTGACCACTGCAGACCGGGAACACCCCACAAGAGCTGCAGTTTTGGAGATGCTCTGACCCAGTCGTCTAGCCATCACAATTTGGCCCTTGTCAAACTCGCTCAAATCCTTACGCTTGCCCATTTTTCCCGCTTCTAACACATCAACTTTGAGAACAAAATGTTCACTTGTTGCCTAATATATCCACCCACTAACAGGTGCCGTGAGATCATTGTTATTCACTTCATAATGTTATGCCTGATCGGTGTATGTATGTGTATGTATGTACCAAAACTCCTGAAAAAAACAATAAATTCCTTGTGTGTTTTCACATACTTGGTGAATAAAGCTCATTCTGATTCTGATTAATGTTGATTTGACAAAGTCTTGCCTGGAAGTTTAAAATCATTTGAAGTTCAAAGGATATACAGGCATGCCATTATTTGAATTCTGGTTTGAATGATTTGACATTGGAAGGGATATAGGTCTTGACAGGTAGCTGTTAGACAGTTGATAAGATGGTTCTCAGTGTTTACTAGTGCTAGTGAGGTTTGACAAATGTTTGACAAACACAAAGAAACAAACTTTGAATTCAAGTTAAATAAAAAAGTGCATCAGTGCAAGTCTATGGGATTTTTATTGTTCTACAAGATCTGAATCTTTAGAGAAATCAGTTAAAATGGAATAATGAAATTTTGGTGGTTTGTGTTGAGGGGGAAAAAATAATTTCTTACGTTATCTTCTGTGGTTTTCCAATGTCTGGATCAGTGGCTGTGTAAGAAACCAATTCAGTATCAACCAGTGAATCTTCAGGTTTGTAAATAACCTTCTCCTTTGGATTAAACTCTGGAGGATCATTCACATCTTCTACATTCACCGTGACTGTGGCAGTGGAAGTGGCCAAAGAACCAACAAATGGATCATCGTTCTCAACAATCACAGACAGAATGTATTGCTTGTTCTTCTCAAAGTCCAGAGGCTGTATAGAAAAGAAAGTGTCTTTTACTAAAGTTAAATCATCACAAACAATCGCCTGTGCAAACACATGAGCAACACACAGTACCTTTACAGTGGCGATGATGCCCTCTAGCTGGCTGGGTCCAGTACTGACACTGAAAAACCCATCCTTGTCACCGCTAATAATGCGATATCTGGTTGACCAGGCAGGAGATCCAACTTCATCCTTATCAGTAACTGTAAGTTTGGCCACTACAGCCCCTACTTTATTCTCTGGGACAGATACAGTGTGCTAAAACAAAGAGATGTATGGTGCATATAAGTATTAATAAAGTTAAAACACTTATATTATAACATTCTGAATATATCAATATACATTACCGAGGTTTGGTCAAACTGAGGTGCGTTATCATTGCTGTCAGTCACAGTAATAACAGCTGTGCCAGTGGTTGAATAACCTCTTCCTTCCAGGTCAGCAGCGACAACTGTCAAAGTGTATTTGGACCATTTCTGAAAGGGAAGATGTTTTCAGGTGAGTTTGTTTACATTAAATCATTCTTCGCCATTGCGAGATCCATTCATCAGATTTCTCACCTCTTTGTCCAAGCCTAAAGAATTCACACGAATTCCTCCAGTAACAGAGTTGATTACAAACATGTTTGGTTTTGGCAATTCTGGATCTTGCTTGACAATTGAGTATCTGATTTCTGCATTGTAAGTATATGGATCATCTGCATCAGTGGCTGTGACTGTCATGAACTCATGACCTTCAGTGAGAGAAGAATAAAGACTGATTAGGTGTTACGAGCTGAAGAGACATTTGGGAAAAAAAAACTGCCAAAAACAATTTCACTGAGAAACTGCACCATACACCTACCTATTTCAGCAGCTTCAGGAACATTTCCATTGAATGGTTTTTGAGTAAAAACAGGCTTATTATCATTTTGGTCAACCACATCTACAATAATTTCCACTGGCGTTTCTGTTATATTCACATCAACTCCAGTAGCATGAGCTTCAAGCTAAAGACAGGGGAAAAAATATGGGCATGTTAAGAGGCAAATATCTGAGGTTGTTTGAAAACACCATCAATTCAAAATTAGAGTTGTGTCTTTTAGTCCATGTTTGTTAGCTTGGACACATGAATTTGCAAGTGTAGTCCTAAAACTGACTTAATTTTTAGAATATACAAATTACACACGAAAAGAAAACTGTCAAGCCATTTCACTGGGACTTTTTATCTGATACATTATTATATCTGATACATTTCATCTTAGCTTTCAAAGAGTCCATGACTGAAATACACTAAGAACTGTTGATTTTAAAAGTTAGAGAGACTAAAAATCAACTTACTCTGTATGAAGCTTTTTTTTCTTTGTCGAGTGTCCGAGTCACAAACAGATTCCCTGATAATCTGTCTATAATAAAAGTCCCATTAGGGTCCAGATCTGCTCCTTCACCTGTGATCCTGTATTGCATCTGAGCTTCATTAGAGTAGTCCGACTTTATCTAAATACAGAAAGCAATAAGTTACAATAACAGAATATGTTAATACAAAAGATGGCGATAACAAGCATCTTTCTGGTCCATTTAGTTTTGAACATTCCCTTCATGACTTTCACTCACCTGGACCAGCTTCATTGGGAAAGGACCTCTGCTATTCTCAGGTACTTGGAATGGAGGAATAACCCAACCTCTCTTTGCTCTCTTTAGACCCGTCGAAGACTTTGGAAACATCAGAACCAGATCATCAGAGGGAGATTCCATCTGAAAATGGTAGTAAAAGACACTGAGTGACAAAAGTTTACAATTAAATACAGCACACAAGCCATCAAATATCTGAATATCTTCAGAATCAGAATCAACTTTATTACCAAGTTTGCTTACACACATAACAATTTTGTCTTGGTGACAGAAGCTTCCAGTGCACAGACAGAATGACAGCGACAAGACAGACAATAAAAATAAAATAAGTGAATAAAAATAAATATATACAATATACAAAATAGACAATATGTATGTACAGGTTTATTATATACAAATGCAAGGGAATAATAGGTATGATATACTAAATAAATAGAAGTAAAAATAGTGTTGTGTATTGCACGTTTATTGGCCAGTGGGGGCATTTAACTGTTTATGAAGTAGATGGCCTGAAGGAAAGAAACTTTTCTTGTGTCTGGCTGTTCTGGTGTTCAGTGCTCCGTAGCACCGGCCAGACAGCACCAGTTCAAAGAGGAAGTGGCCTGGATGTGAGGGGTACGGAGTGATTTTGCCAGTCCTTTTACTCACTCTGGATGAGTACAGATCTTGGAGAGTGTCCTGTTTTAAATGCTCCACCATCATCCCCATCCCAAAGAAATCCAAAATCACAGGACTCAATGACCACAGATCTGTTTGCTCGATGAACAAACTGCAGCAAGGGTCTTGTGATGTCCTTCAGGTAGGCCTGCACCAGTCTTTAAAATGACTTCATGACCACAGACATGAGAGCAACAGGTCTGTAGTCATTGAGTCCTGTGATTTTGGATTTCTTTGGGATGGGATGATGGTGGAGCATTTGAAGCAGGAAGGGACTTTGGACAGCTCCAGTGATCTGCTGGTCAGCACAGGATTTCAGACATGCTGGTGAAACACCTGTTTATCAAATAAAGCAATTGTGGTTCTTCAGAAAATTTGGACTAAACTGTTCAATTCGTATGGATTAGTTTTACAATCTCTTTATGAACTTTTTGAAGCGACAAAGTGGTAGTTGCATGGACTGTCAGTGGAGGGACAGAAATCTCTCAGATTTCATTTAAAATAACTTCATTTGTGTTTTGAAGATGAACGAAAATCTTATGGGTTTGGAACAACATGAGGGTGAGTAAAATTTTTTCATTTTTGAGTGAACTAACCCTTTATTTAGTTGTCAAAGCACATTTTCTATACATTTCTATTAGATTTTTGTTTGTAAATGTGTCCTGAATTGATGAATTGCACAGGTGAATCTTGAATTTCAATAACGAAGGGGAATGTAAAGCATTAGATCACCAACCAGTTCTCTAAAATATCTCAGAGGTGACCTTTATGTCCCTTCAGTTGGCAAGCATATATAGACAGAGCAAAACACAGCGTTACAATTTCTGACAGTAGAAGAACCACAAGGAAACGAACAGGGTCAACAGATGGGAAGATGAAGAGGAGTGTAAGGATGCATGGTGGTGGAAGGGTATGGAGGCAAAGCAGAGGAAGAGGTCGAAGAGGCCAAGAACAGGCACATTTCAGATAAAATAAAGGCCACTATTGTGGGCCATGTTCTCAATCATGTAACGCCGGGTGAACTCAGAAATGAGAGAGAGCTGGATACAGTACAATAGTAAAGTACCACACATAAAAACTAAAATGTCCAATAGAGGTCAGGCTTGTACTGTACTGACAGCAGTTTCTTGAAGGAACTTGTTTGTACCTGTGGAGAGGAGATGTTCATGACCGTGTCCATGTGATGGTCCTCATGATGGTGGACACGCTCAACTCTGACAGATACCGTGTGCTTCTTGCCACTGAAGTCCCAAGCGTGCACAGAAAACACCTTGTGACCTTCATGAAGATTGACTTGTCTCTTCAGGGTTACAGTCCCATCCGTGTCCACATCAAACCACTCGTCAGAGGACTGAAAGAGCGTTCTTGTTCTTCCATCGCATGTATTAAAAATTACTGTCAGAAAAAGGGATTCAATTGGCACAATAAAGCATCATCACATATGTAGACCTGGTTCCCTGAGTGGGGAACAAGATGCTGTGTCAGTAGCTGATACTATGGAAACACCCTTCAGGTGGTCTAAAATAGTCTTCTGTCATGACAACTCTCAGAGCGTTTGGCATGGTAATGGGTACGACAATGCTGATATGTTTAGTCTTGGTGGAATAGATCTGCTACGCTGCTGCTGCTGCTTTTATTGCTGCTGCTGCGGAGCAAGTACGGGACTTGCTACTGCCAATATATACACGACACGCTGCTGTGAGCATGTAAGACATGCTGCTGCTGTACAATATAGCTACATGAATTACCCGTAGCAGATCTATACAGGTGGAGCTGGGGAAGGTGGAGGGTTTCTAAAGGCGCGCTGCACTGCTAAGGCAAATGGTAGCCATGTATTTGAAGGTTGAGCACGCAAGCTCATTGGCTACTGATACAGCTGGAACCAATCAGCTGTGTCCTATAGATAATTATGTGATTATGAGCAGGTTGAGTTAATGGACCTATTACCCTGCGCCATCTAGAGTTTCATGACAGAACTTTGTATTTGTCAAAAGTACCAGCACTGCAACTTCATGGTTAATCAGGGAATCAGGGTTACCAAGTCGATATTTAATTTCAAAAACATAACAATACCAGCCTTTCTGTAATTGTCACAATCACCAGCTGGTGTGCCCTGGTTGTCCACCAGAGGGCACTCCTCTCTTGTTCATTGTCATTCTAACATGGACTACATTTCCCAGAACTCACTGCCCAGACTCATCATCCCTGATTTCTGTCAGATGTGTATCATTAACCTTGTTAACTCTGCCTATATAAGCCTGGTTTATTCAGTCATTCAATGCGAAGTCTTGTATGTGTCTGTACGGCATTTCTGAGAATTTTCCTCCTTTACTCATAAAAAGGTGAACCTAAAACAAAACACTTAATCATCTTAGCGTGAGCAATTCAAAAAGCTGATAAGTGCGGCTTGAGCATGACGAACACTCAAGCATTTAATACTCTTTTCATGTGTCCTCACTCATCATGGAACAAGGACACAAATACACACACTTTATGTTTAGAAAGAGAACACTATGTCACTGAAAATTCTAACTAAATACAGTCAAATAAATCGCTTCCTGAATAAGAAACATCTGAGGAGTGATGGCATGTCCTGTTGAGGCCCGGGTGATGCAGCACCTCGGAGGGTGACGCTAGCGCAATCTGAATTGGTCTGATTCTATATAGGCTTCAGAAAATCGTCAGAGGGTGTCCTCATAGCATCAGTTACTGATGCAGCATCAATGACATCCATCATTAATCAACACTTACTGTGAGCTACAGCGCTTGACACTGATGAAAGCAAATTTAGCAGATACAGTGCATCGAATGTTATAGTCCACAGTTAAACCACAGTTAAAAAGAATTCATTTTGTAGAGAGATTATTTAGCCAAATACTAAAAATATTTAAACAAAAACTCTCAATGTTAAGTTGCTTCAGTGTTTTATTTACAGTGATTTGTGAACACAGCTTACCTCTTCCTAGTATTGTTCCTTGGTGAAGGTGATCTCTGTGCACTTTAAAAACCAGAAACTCCGTCTCAAAGCCAGGTGTACATGAAGACTCCTCCGCAAATCCACACAAAAAGACCTAATTTGAAACATATTAAATTTCTTTATGTAATGTATATATACTTGAAATGTAAGGTATTTTGATTAATCACTTCCAGCACAACAGCAGTCTATGTGGGCTAAACTGTGGATCATTAGGGGCCAAGCACCGAAGGTGCGTAGGCACCTATTGTATCCGTTGGCGTTCTTCTTATTATTATTCTTCCATTTTTTCCTCTTCCTCTTCTTCCGCTCTTGAGTCTATGGCAGCCCATAGAACCACTTGTGGGAAAGTTATGAAATTTGGCACACAGATAGAGGACTACGGAAGCCGAGAAAATTTTCTCGAGAAAATAAGTCGTGATCACGAGAAAACAAGATAGAAAAAATAATAATAATCCATAGCCGTTTAGGGCTTCCGTAGTGGACAGTCCGAAATGTCACTATAGCAAATTTGGAGTCTCTAACTCTAACTCTTTTCCTCTAATTCCTTGGCTCAAAATTTTCCGCCATTTTGGATTATCCGATAAAACCTATGCATTGCTTCGTTTTTCATGAGAATCGAGACAGATCATCTTCAGACCATGCCGACAAAAAGTTATGGAATTCAAGTTGATTCGTAAAAGTGTTTTTGAATAACGCACAAATAAATTTTACGTAGCGTTTGCGAAAATAGACATAAGGCTGTATCTCCACAACGCTTTATTGTATTTAGACCAAACTTGATACATGTCATCACAAGTATGAGGCTACATGCTGCATTTCGGCACAGCTACCTAAAAATGGCTATTTTTGCTTATAACTTCTGAATGGTTTGCCCAAAATTGTAAAATTGGTCTCGTTAGATTCGTGGCAGCATGCCGAATCCAGTGATATCAAATTTTCCCATATCGGCCATTTTGGGCGTCTGCCATTTTGAATTTTGTAGTAAAATACTGTGTTTTATGAACACATTAACGTATCATAATGAAACTTGGTAAGGGTTATCGGCACGATGCCCTGAAGGAGCCTGAGAAGTTTCAAGCCAGCGCCACCTAGTGGTAAAATCAAATATTCACATGCTTGTAACTTTGGATGATATATTCACAGGAGTCCTCTCCTTAGATTCCTGAATCTTTGCCGAGTCCAACGATATCAAACATGCTAGATTTTGTCTTATGGTTTGTGCAACATTGTGATTTGATTAATTTAACCTATTTTCATGAGACTGGTCTTAATAGATTCTTTGGGTCACGTTGAGAACATAAATACCAGTGTTGCTATAGTTGGCCAAGCTTCCTGTCCGCCATTTTGATTTTCTTTGAAAACCTACTTTTTCGAACTTCTCCTAAACTGTTGGTCCAATTTTCACCAAATTCAAGTCAGATCATCTTCAGACTGTGCCAGCAAAAAGTTATGGATTTTGTGTCGATACAAAATTGTTTTCGTATACCACATCAGCAAATTTGATGAAACAACTCTGAGGTTGTACCACTGCAATACACTGACATATTGACACCAAACTTTGTATATCATTGTCACCATACTCTGATCACACCACATCAATTTGCTCACAGTGCCACCTATTGGTCGAAAGTGATAAACCATTAAATTATATTATTAGTGATTATTATTTTGCCTAAAATGGCCTTAATAGGCCTTTAATTGCTCATTGTTGCAGTTGGTCTGATGCTCTCAGCCATGTTGACTTACCGTGCCTTCTTTGTGCTTGGCCCCTTAATGGCTGCTTGCAGCTATATTTTTCCATTGCTTTGGCACAAAATGCATTCAATGACTACATCTTTTAAAAACTACATGAATTATTTTCTCACTCAGACACAAACACCACCAAAACTCTACAGTATGTACCTACAGGCCAATTTGCATGTTTACATACTTTTTTCAAAACTGTTAAACAAGTTAAAAATCTAACATAATACAAAATAAGCTGAATAAGCAATGAATGCTAGTGTTATGGAAGAATATAGAAGTTATTTGAGACATGTATGAAGTGTTTTGGTAGTTTTAGGCCTAAACACCAAATCAACAAGGAGACTGAGCACACAGCAATGCCAAAGCCTTTCGTGTTTATTTCCTCCCGCTGCGCTGTATCTTGTGAAGCGAAGACCTGTACTGATAAATGCTTGTATCATTTCTTTTCTACAGTTTGTAGCGATGCTTTTGTTGGCCAATGCTGAACTGAGACTGTAAATTCCATCATTTGGTGAATACCTGTGTTAGTAAAATCTCTACATCTACATAAAAAAACAGATTTATTCTTGTTTCCAAACAGAACAGAAGCAAACAAAAGACACGGTAGAAAAACCATGTGCTTCCACAGCTGATCACACAGGAAGTTCTTCTTCTTCTTCTTCTTTTTTGGCGCGTTGCATCCTATGTGCATATCGGCACCTACTTTTACTGTTATGCAGTCATGGTTTATTTATAATCAATTTCTTCCTTGTTTTTACTCTTTTATATTCTTTCACACATATACACATATCTATACAAATATTCATACTTATATAATTATTCGATGTTCCATCCCCACACAGGAAGTTGTGCCCCCTACAGGCTTAAATAATACATCCTCTAAACTTCACCATCCTATTCTCTTAAAGAGACACGATGTTAAATACCAAATACGTAATTCTGAAACATTACATAGGAAGCAAAAAATTATTAAATAAACAAAAAAAAAAAATTACTATTAGTACTATTAGTATTAAAAAAAAGTTCTATTATTAAACATAAAATATGCACAAATACAAATAACATTATGGCCTATACACTCCCAGCCTCTAATTGTATTCTATTATTAGAAACAATTATAATCAATAAGACTTAACTATATATACTGTAGCAGAGCAATTCTTCTTCTTCTAAGGTTGATCAATGTTATCTGGTCAGCAAGTTACAGTCCATACCATTGTCTCAATCAGCTTCCAACAAGAGACAGACCTTTGTGATGGGTCTATCAAACTTGCTTGTCTTAGTCTTAACTTGAACTCTGCGTACAAGTCCATGTTCATCTTGTACTGTTTTGGTAACTCTTCCCATTACCCATGAAATTCTAGGTGCTGATTCATCTACAATCAATTCAATATCTCCAGGCTGATAATTTCATGATACCTTCATTCATTTTTGACATCTTTGAAGCTCTGGTAAATATTTCTTAATCCATCTCTTCCAAAAGAGGTCGGCAATGTATTGCACCTGCTTCCATCTCTTTCGTGCATAAAGGTCTTCCTTTTGAAAGAGTCCGTGGGGCAAAGCAGGTTTTACCTTCATCAACAGCAAGTGGTTAGGTGTGAGAGCTTCTAGATCATTTGGATCATTAGAGGGTTATGGGTCGATTGATCAAGAACTTTCTTAATGGAACAGATTATACGCTCCCATACACCTCCGTGGTGAGATCCAGCTGGAGGATTGAACATCTATGTGATGCCACGTTGAAGCAAGGTGCTTTCTATCTTGAATTTTTTCCATTCTTGAATTGTTCTCGATCAGCCCCAGTAAAATTAGTTCCATTGTCAGAGCACCTTTCTATAACCTGACCCCTCCTTGCTATGAAGCGTCAAAGTACATTGATAAAGGAGTCTGTATCTAAGGATGATTCTACCTCTATGTGAACAGCTCTGCAGGCCAGACAAGTAAAGATGATACCATAGCGTTTAACTTTAGTGCTTTTACGCTTGACCTCAAATAGCAGTCAACTACACATCTGGTGAATGGTGGTTCATCTGGAAGAACTCTATTTCTGGGTAAGTCTGCCGTAATTTGTTGACCTGTAACACCATGTTGCCTATGGCAAGTTGTACATCTAGACAAGATTCTTTTTATCAAGGAATTGGCATTGGGAATCCAGAACTTTTGGCGCAATTTAGATAGAATATAGTTGCGTCCATCATGACCCGTTTCTTTGTTGATTTCTTGCAGAATCAGATCTGATATTCTGTGATCCTTTGGTAAGATGGCTGGATGTTTGGCTTCCATTGGCATGGATGCATGACCAAGTCTTCTGCCAACACAGAGAATTTCGTCTTGAAGTACTGGACATAGCTTGATTATGTGACTCCCTCTATTAACAGATTCTAGCCTTTGCAGTGCAAAGATCTCTTTATGAAATTTCCTTTGCTGGCAGTACTGAATGATTGCTAGCTTGGCTTGCTGAAGCTCATCAACTGTGAGATTCTTTCCCCAAAGTGCATGATGTTTCTCTTTGTCCTGTTTGAGGTTCTCTCTGTGTAAGACTAAGTTTTCCTTTTCTTTTGGAATGGTTTTGGAGCTTTTACTCTGAGTAGCCAAGCTACAGCTCTTTTTAAGGCTTTCCAAGATGAGAAGTATTCCATTAACCTCTCTATTGTGTCGCTTTTCTCATTCTCCATTACTGTTATCAGATTAACAATGACACTTCCTTTCCTAATCTTAGGGTCTGCTGCATTAAGCTCCTCTAAGTGACAAGAATTCTCTGGCCATTGTTCAGCTGGTGTAGTGATGAAGTCAGGGCCCAAAACCCAAGCTTTGTTCTGCATAAAGGCATCAATGCTTTGGCCTCTCGAGGCGCAATCTGTAGTATTTGACTGAGAGCTGACGTATCACCATTGGGACACTTTGGAAGTTGGCAGTATTGCTGCTATCCTATTGGCCACAAACATCCGGAATCTTTCTCATTGGCAAGGTACTTAAGCACTGCTGTGCTATCAGCCCAAAACACTGATTCCTTTAGTGGCAACTGCAGCTCCCTTTTTAACATCTGGTCCATATGCACAGCTTCTTTTGCCCTTTCTTTCTGGAAATTGTGCCAACGTGGCAGTACTGTTGATAATCCATTTTATCATTTGAATCCCCCTGCTTGACATACTGTATGGCAGTTAGATCATGGTACAGAGAAATGGCTTGATCAACAGAACTGACAGATTTCAGGCAATCGTCAACATAAAAGTTGTGTATTATGGTACTTACTGCGACCGCATCAAATTGGTGATCATTGTCATCAGCACATCGTCTCAGGGCATAGTTAGCACAGCTTGGTGATGATGTGGCGCCAAACAGATGTACTTCCATTCTGTACTCCTCTAGAGCTTGGCTAAGGTCACCATCAGACCACCACAAGAATCTGAGCAAGTCAGTATCTTCAGAGGGAACTTTTACCTGGTGGAACATCGCTTCCACATCAGCCATAATTGTCACAGGCTCCTGGCGAAATCTCATGATAACTCCAGTTAGAGTTCTGGTCAGGTCTGGTCCTTGAAGAAGTTGCTCATTAAGGGAAGTTCCCTGGAACGAAGCCTCACAGTCAAATTCCATACAAATTTTATGCTTGGTGGGATGGTACACTTCATGGTGTGGAAGGTACCATACCTTTCCATCATTACGAATGAGGTTTGTAACCTTCACTGCATAGCCCTTGGTGATTACATCATTCAAAAAATCAACATAATCATGATGAAACAATGGATTCTTGAGCAATTTTTTTAAAGGTTTAACGCACACTGCTCAGCAAGGCTGTGGTTGTTAGGCATTTCCACATCTTTATTCTTTAATGGTAATCCAATGCAGTAGTGCCCATCTATCACTGTGGTTGATTGAAAGACCCTTTCCGTTAAGAGTAAGTCTGATTTTGACATTTCCATTTTTTCTTTCTGGCTACCTTCAGGGAAGTCATATTTGAACTGCTGGCTCCACAAATCTTCTAATCTGGAAACAGGTATTCGATTAGAATATACTCATATTGCTCCATCCTTGGTTTGGTTGCAGTTACCATCTCTCAATGGTCCATTTACCGTCCACCCCAGAAAACTCCTTACAGCATATGGCCCTTCATTTACACTATGAATTACTGTACCTCCTGTGGCTCCAGTGCCTTTGGCACATTAGTACCGATCAGCAGACCTATTTCTGCATTGATGCGTGGAACTTGTACACCCTTTAGATGTGACAACCGGTCTACCTCTTCCTGCTGTGGGATGTGATCTTTTCTCACTGGAATCGCTCTTTTTAGAGAAAACTTCAGTTAGTTTAATGAAGTCATTATTATTCAAACCACTCACCTTCAAGTCTCTTTGCTCCCCTATTGTGGTAAGGAGGATATTAACTGTTCGTCCCCAGAGGTTGAGCTCAGTCATAAGTTTGTCAGTGCAGAAGGATGGATTACTTCCAGGGTCTAGAAAAGCATAGGAATTCACCACTTTACTGCCTTTTCCTGCTTTTACTTGTACTGGAACAATCGCCAGAATACTGTTTGTGTCCCCGGCCTCGTTGTCGGCAGGTTTACTTTCTATATCTACAAACCCACTGATAACATTCTCGTCCTTCTGTTGCTCCTCCTCCCTGGGTGGAACTAGAACTCTATCTTTAGCCTTTATACGCAGCGCTGAAGGATGTACCAATGAACATAGACGGCAGCTTAATTTTTCCTCACGGGATTTACTCATGTGCCCCGACTTCAGGCAACTAAAACACAGGCCTTTGCTTCTTAGAAAGTCCAACTTACCCTTGTGAAGTTACTTTTGTAGCTTTCTACAGTGTCCCAAAATATGAACATCTCTGCAAAAGATACAAGGCTTGTTGCATGCCTGCTTACCATATGTCAGACTCTTCTTAGCTGGACTTGAGTCAGAACTTTTCTTGACAGTTACTGCTGTTGCCATTAAGGTGAAATTCACAGCTTATACCACTTATCCTGACTGATATTGACTTCCTTGTTGCTTGAGTTTTATCTCTCAGATCTCCAAACGCCGGATGCTGTGCTCTTTTAGCTTGTCTGTTAATGAACTCCACAATGTCTTTAAATCTAATTCTTCGCTTGCCTTTTTTCCTGTAGATCACAGGCTGTAGGAAAAGGATTAGTTGAGTGTTCGGGGAACAGGCCACAAGTGTTCGGGGAACGTCCTGCTATATATAATATAAAGGCTACCAATTACCTACACTCAGTGTGCAAAATCACCAAAGGTCCAAATGACACAAGAGCGCTGTTTTACACTTTTTACATCCATGTGTAGTTAGTGTGTAAATGACTAATCATTTGGTGAGGTTTATATGTAGACTGATGTAAAAACACCATTTTGAGAAAAGTTGAAATGTGTTTTGGGGTTTTGTTTGTAGAGTTTAGAGAAAAGGAGACATAGTTTCAGAAATCGTGTAAGCAATTATCAAAAATATATGTAGGCTACATAATGAATATTTTTACATCTTGTCATGTTTTTAGATTGAACGTTTTGTTCTGGAACAATGCTAAATCAATAAAATCTTTGAAAGGCATTTAAAAATAGGAGTTAGTAAAAAGGTTTTAATATGACCTTCATATAACAAAAGAAAAAAAATGGAAAGCCTGTTAGTTTTGATAAAAATCAAGCCCTGCAGCATAAAAAAAACAACTTATACTACAAAAATAACAAGCAGCAGCAAGAACAACACAGATGACTTTTTTTTTTTCTCCCTTAAATGCTTGATATTGCTGTTTGGTTGTAGATGTTATGATATTAACTTTTTAATACTTACTAGCTCTCAACTTCATTAAACAACTTAAAGAACGTGCATTTATAATGTCAAATTAAATCAGCTTCTCAAGAAATAAAAATAAATATAAGTATTCTCTGAGCATGATGAGCACTATCAGACACTAATAAAGACGTCCAAAGTTTTTGGAAAGTGTCCTGAATAAAATCCTACCTTACAAAGGAAAAAAATAACTCCCAATCGCACACTCTTCATTGTGTCCATTCGAAGCAAAATATTTCTAAAGGTCCTTCAGTTATTACTGCCTTGTTGTTGTTTTTTTTAAGATTGTACAGTTATTTAATTGCATGAGTTGCACAAATCCCCGCACATCGAACATTTGATATCATTTTAGAGGGTGGGGTTGTCATTAAGGGTGTGGCATATGCAGTGGTGTAATGTGCTTCCAAATACATATTTGCTAGAAAATACATAAAAAATTATTAGACTCAAAATTTAAAATACCTACATTTGTCAGTGAATGAAGGGTACAGTATATCAGCATTTATAAAATCAGTATTTGGGTTGTTGACGTGACATGGCATTTTCACTGTCACACAAGACAAAAATGAATATAATTAGTATTGTCATCATTTAAAATGCAGTAAATGATTAAACATTTCTTTTACTTACATGGACCTGTTGAAATAAAAAGTGCTTTGTTATTAGATTTTTTACATTTTTGAACCAAATCTCAAAATTGTCCTATGGTGTGACTGTCTCAAGCATGGTTCAATAAATTACAACTTTTATAAATTAAAAAGAAAAGCATAGAAATGTTAATAAATACCTCTGGCAATTCCACTGACAAGTTTAATTATTTCAAGGACCCCATTCAAGGTCATGTTACTGAAGCACCCTGTGAAGCCCATGACGTGCACATGGCAAGTTTTTGTGTCAGAATTGTTCAAATTTTCTTCAAAAGTGGTGTTTTACAAAAAAAAAAAAGGTATTTTTCACTGGTTATTTGTCAACTACTCATATACTGTATAAAAAGTGATAGGGAACACAACAAATATTCCAGAATAAGTCCAGAAAAAGTTTGAAAGTACTTTTTAATTGTGTTGTGCTAATGGTGACAAAGGTGGGGAAAAAAGAAGAATATTCAAGGGGAATAAAGGTAAAACTTTTACATTATTATACATTATTTATCGTTATTTGCCCAGACAAAACATTCTGGTCAAAACAGCGGTTAACTACCTGTATACATATATAGTTAGTAAACATGTATGCAGTCTTTATACAGTCTGCTTTACCATCATGATATGAATCTTAACCAAACTGTTATTCTCTCCTTTTTTTCCCTCAGTTGCTAACACGCACTGGTCAAAACTGAATCCACTGTCAATGAAACAGAAGTCTGTGAGGACTAAACATTGAATAATTTCATTTAATGACTGCATCTTCCATGAAGTCTTTTGTCATTCATTCTCCACCATCTGAAAAGCACGATGTATTTGCAGCACATTTATCAAATGTGAACACACTACTTTTCAAAATGAAAAATACATTCAAAACAGAATGATAGCACATTTTGTGCATTTTTGCAGTATTTTGAAATGTGTAGGTCTTAGCAGTAAAATATTTAAAATAAAATTACCACTAAATAACAACCATTCCAAACACTTTGCAATTTCAGCTGAAAGCTACTCAGGTGTCCTGTTTCTAGTCTTGTCATCTTCTACTAACATTTATTTATTTATTTTTTTTTTTTTAATTCACATTGGTACTGTTTTTCTAAGTGTACATTTTCTCATAGTACAAAAAAATAAACTGATCACACTTGGTAACTAGATGACACTGCTAATCACCCTTTCAAAACCTCATGCTTATCTCTTTTACTTGATCCTGCTGAGTGTTCACAAATGTCATGAGTGTTGTTGAACATGCAGGACTGTATGCGTGTAGAAATGATAAACCTCACTCATTCCACTGATCTCAAGAGATGACTGACGTTACAGGCTGTGCTCTTTAGCATCCATGTTTGCATGCCCACCTCTCATGCCAGAAACGCCGGTTCGAATCCCGCTCGGAGCGGGTCGAGTAGAACCGGAGGGGTTACATGAGGAACCTGAAGACTTCAGGACTGGTCTAATATCAGACTGAACAGAGGTAGGAACTGCACATTCAGACATGAGAAACGCTGCAAGGTTTGTGAGAGGAAATGACAGAAATCTATAAGTTATCACCCTAAGAAGATAACACTTCCAGCCAAGTGAGCTCAAATGCTGAGAGGCAAAGATAAGCAAGAGAAATCACATCCTTCACCCAATGCAACATTTTTAGTTTCAAAGTGGCAACGCACTTGTTGCAGCCACCAAAACAAACAGACAAGAACAAAATCTATTCAGAAGAAACTCGCAGCCTGGACATCAAGAGACATCGTCTCTCAAGAGATATAAAGTCCAACAGCACTGTGACAGCAATGGAGTCATTCAGGTTCCTGGGCACCACCATCTCTCAGGACCTGAAATGGGACAATCATATTTGCTCTATTGCAAAAAAAAGGCCCAGCAGAGGCTGTACTTCCTGAAGAGACTGAAGTTCAACCTGCCACAAGTGATGCTGACACAGTTCTGCTCTGCAGTCATTGAGTCTAGGACAGTTCAGACTGCTGAGAGGGTTAAAAGCTTAAAGCTTTTAGACTTTTGAATGTCAGAAAAAAAGCAGTTCTATAAAATCTATATCTTTAGTATAGATGTACTAAATGATTCACTGATTAAACACTACAATCACTTGGATTGATTGTTGGTCAAATGAACAACAACAGATGCAAATTAGAAAGTTTAATGTTCATAACATTATGAAAGGCAATTGCTTTCTAAGAAAGGTAAATAAAGATCAAACATAAAAAAGAGTAAAAAAAAAGTTGTGGTGATTTTAAATCGTGTAATACGTCAACAGAAAATATTCTTAAATGTTTGAAAACCAATTACTTGTGAAAACTGTACTAAAGCCATTTTTAAAAAAGGAAACCGAACAGAATATCAAAATAAGAGTCCATAACCGTGATAAGTAGCAAAGACAGACAGACAGACAGAGTCTGATGGTTCAGTGATCGAGTTGTTGTAGCTTGAAAGCTCTAGGAGGAGATAGAGTCAGAAATTTTAGTATAAGAAAAAGAAGAAGAATTTTAAGTTCAAATAAAATATCAGTCTTTTGTCTTTCTCAAGCCAACATGGTAAAAGTTATGATGACCAATGAACAATGAGTAATCACTGTATTCCTGGCATGAGTCAGACCCTCAGTTACGTCTCAAATACACACACACACACACACACACACACACACACACAGGTTGCTTTTACAGATTCTACACAATCATAACTATTATACTGACAGATTCACATTCTTAAGAAAGACTGGTGCCATTTACAGGTAGTCTTGTCATTTATGCCCACTAATTCAATTATAAAATAAACTTCTTTTCTTTTTTGGGGGGGATTTAACATTGTTTACTTCTTCACAGCAGAAGTGGGCAAAGGGTTGATAAATGAATCATTGCAGACAGAATGTGTTGCTTGAATCCTCCAATTCAGTTATCAGGGTCCCAGTGCTAGTTGCTGGAGGATTACCTGAACACAAGAACAGACATTAGAAAAAGGCTACAGTATGCTAGCAAGATTTCTTCTCTTAAAAAGAAACACAAATTACCATCATCCACGGCCAAAATGATAGTTGTGTATTCACCATCAAAGGGAGATTCACTATCCATATGGTTCTTGACTTTAATCAATCCAGTGTCTTGATTTACACTCAGCCAGTCGGCAGGATCATTGCCAATTTTATACCTGTGAGGAACCAAAACATACAGATTAAAACTAGAAATGTTCAGCAAGAACAACTTAATGCTGGAAGTTTAAAACCATTTGAAGTTCAAAGCATATACAGGTATTCTGTCATTTGAATTCTGGGTAGAAGAGACTTTAAATTGGAAGGGATATCAGCCTTGAAATCTAGCTGCTAGACAGTTGCTAAGATGGTTCTCAGTGGTTACTAGTGCTAGTGAGACTGTTTGACAAAAAAAATCAATCAATACAAGATTTTTATTGTTCGTTTCAAAATCTGAAAATCTCTAGAGAAATAAGTCAGAATTTTTAAATGGAATAATGAAATTTTGGTGAATTGTTGGGGGAAAAAAAAAAAATTGCTAAATTTCTTACGTTATCTTCGGTGACTTTCCAATGTCTGGATCAGTGGCTGTATAAGTAACCAATTCAGTATCAACCAGTGAATCTTCAGGTTTGTAAATAACCTTCTCCTTTGGATTAAACTCTGGAGGCTCATTCACATCTTCTACATTCACCGTGACTGTGGCAGTGGAAGTGGCCAAAGAACCGACAAATGGATCATCGTTCTCAACAATCACAGACAGAATGTATTGCTTGTTCTTCTCAAAGTCCAGAGGCTGAATGGAAAAGAAAGTGTCTTTTACTAAAGTTAAATCATCACAACCAATCGCCTGTGCAAACACATGAGCAACACACAGTACCTTTACAGTGGTGATGATGCCCTCTAGCTGGCTGGGTCCAGTACTGACACTGAAAAACCCATCCTTGTCACCGCTAATAATGTGATATTTGGTTGACCAGGCAGGAGATCCAACTTCATCTCCATCAGTAACTGTAAGTTTGGCCACTACAGCCCCTACTTTATTCTCTGGGACAGATACAGTGTGCTAAAACAAAGAGATGTATGGTGCATATAAGCATTAATAAAGTTAAAACACTTATATTATAACATTCTGAATATATCAATATACATTACCAAGGTTTGCTCAAACTGAGGTGCGTTATCATTGCTGTCAGTCACAGTAATAACAGCTGTGCCAGTGGTTGAATAACCTCTTCCTTCCATGTCAGCAGCGACAACTGTCAAAGTGTATTTGGACCATTTCTGAAAGGGAAGATGACTGATGAGTTTGTTTGCATAAAATCATTTACAACCAATTTAAAATTCATTAATCAAATGTCATTTCTCACCTCTTTGTCCAAGCCTAAAGAATTCACACGAATGCCTCCAGTAATAGAGTTGATTTCAAACATGTTTGGATTTGGCAATTCTGGATCTTGCTTGACAATTGAGTATCTGATTTCTGCATTGTAAGTATTTGGATCATCTGCATCAGTGGCTGTGACTGTCATGAACTCATGACCTTCAGTGAGAGAAGAATAAAGACTGATTAGGTGGTACGAGCTGAAGAGGCATTTGGGGAAAAACTGCTAAAAACCATTTCATTGAGAAACTGCACCATACACCTACCTATTTCAGCAGCTCCAGGAACATTTCCATTGAATGGATTTTGAGTAAAAACAGGATAATTATCATTTTGGTCAACCACATCTACAATAATCTCCATTGGCCTTTCTGTTATATTCTCACCAAGTCCAATAGCATGAGCTTCAAGCTAAAGACAGGAGAAGAAATACGGGCATGTTAAGAGGCAAATATCTGAGGTTGTTTGAACACAATTAAATAAATCAGAGTTGTATCTTTTAGTCCATGTCTGTTAGCTTTGACACATCAATATGCAAGTGTAGTCCTAAAACTGACTTATTTTTTAGAAATATACAAAAAATACAAAAAACGTACAGTTTCTGCAAAGACAAGAAGAAAATTGTCAAGCCATTTCACGGGGACTTTTTATCTGATAATTTATAGATTTCATCTTAGCTTTCAAAGAGTTAAGAATGAGCAGACAATCCAACACTGAAATACAGTAAAAACTAACTGTTGATTTTAAAAGTTAGAGAGACTAAAATTGACTTACTCTGTATGAAGCTTTTTTTTCTCTGTCGAGTGTCCGAGTCACAAACAGATTCCCTGATAATCTGTCTATAGTGAAAGTCCCATTAGGGTCCAGATCTGCTCCTTCACCTGTGATCTTGAATTCCACCTGAGCTACAGAAGAATAGTATGATTTTATCTAAATACAGAAAGAAATAAGATACAATAACAGAATATGTTAATAAGATACAATAACAAAAGATGTCAATAACAGACAAACTTCTTTCTCGTCCATTTAGTTTTTAACATTCCCTTCATGACTTTCACTCACCTGGACCAGCTTTATCGGGAAAGGACCTCTGCTATTCTCAGAAACTTGGAATGGAGGAATAAACCAACTTCTCTTTGCTCTCTTTAGACCCATCGAAGACTTTGGAAACGTCAGAACCAGATCATCAGAGCGAGATTCCATCTGAAAAGTTTACAATTAAATACAGCACACAAGCCATCAAATATTTAGATAATTTTTGCATCTTCAGAATCAGAATGAACTTTACTGCCAAGTTTGCTTACGCACACAAGGAATTTGTCTTGGTGACAGAAGCTTCCAGAGTACAGACAGAATGACAGCGACAAGACACAGATAATAAAAATAAGTGAATAAAAATAAATATATATAAAAAATACATACAATATACAAAATAGACAATATACTGTATGTACGTACAGTTTTATTATATGTGACCTGTGCTGGCAAAATCAGTCACAATGAGCAAATTTTCAAAGATGAGTTATTGTTATTCTCACGTTCTCTATTAAAAAACTGAGCTACACCTGTTTGAAGTTGAGTCAGCAAAGTCAATTTTGAGAAAAATCGAGTTAAAGTTTTCTGAAGGTTCCAAAACAAAATCAACTAGCAAACAAACCTTAAAATCCCTGGTAATACCACCAAATTTGGTACAAACCAAGTCAAAACCCATATCTATAGGAATATATATATATATTCAACTTTTTTTTCCATGAGTCCACAATTGTTAACATTAATGAAACAGACAGCCTACTTTTTATTTACTTTTTAAGAAGGCCTACATACTTTATCAAGCACATTTTCTATACATTTTTATTAGATTTTTGTTTGTAAATGTGTCCTGAATTGATGAATTGCACAGGTGAGTCTTGAATTTGAATAATGAAGGGGAATGTAAAGCATTAGATCACCAATGATCAACCAGTTCTCTAAAATATCTTAGAGGTGCATCTAATGACCCTTCAGTTGGCAAGCATATATAGACAGAACAAAACACAGCATTACAATTTCTGACAATAGAAGAACCACAAGGAAACGAACAGGGTCAACAGATGGGAAGATGAAGAGGAGTGTAAGGATGCGTGGTGGTGGAAGGGTATGGAGGCAAAGCAGAGGAAGAGGTCGAAGAGGCCAAGAACAGGCACATTTCAGATAAAATAAAGGCCACTATTGTGGACCATGTTCTCAATCATGTAACGCCGGGTGAACTCAGAAACGAGAGAGAGCTGGATACAGTACCATAGTAAAGTAGCACATATAAAAACTGAAATGTCCAATAGAGGTCAGGCTTGTACTGTACTGACAGCAGTTTCTTGTATGAACTTGTTTGTACCTGTGGAGAGGAGATGTTCATGACCGTGTCCATGTGATGGTCCTCATGATGGTGGACACGCTCAACTCGGACAGATACTGTGTGCTTCTTGCCAATGGAGTCCCAAGCATGTACAGAAAACACCTTGTGACCTTCATGAAGAGTGACTTGTCTCTTCAGTGTTACAGTCCCATCCGTGTCCACATCAAACCACTCGTCAGAGGACTGAAAGAGCGTTCTTGTTCTTCCATCGCATGTATTAAAAATTACTGTCAGAAAAAAGGAATTCAATTGGCACAATAAAGCATCATCACATATGTAAACCTGGTTCCCTGAGTGGGGAACAAGATGCTGTCAGTAGCTGATGCTGTGGAAACACCCTCCAGGTGGTCTAAAATAGTCTTCTGTCATGACAACTCTCAGAGCGTTTGGCATGGTAATGGGTACGACAATGCTGATATGTTTAGTCTTGGTGGAATAGATCTGCTACGCTGCTGCTGCTGCTTTTATTGCTGCTGCTGCGGAGCAAGTACGGGACTTGCTACTGCCAATATATACACGACACGCTGCTGTGAGCATGTAAGACATGCTGCTGCTGTACAATATAGCTACATGAATTACCCGTAGCAGATCTATACAGGTGGAGCTGGGGAAGGTGGAGGGTTTATAAAGGCGCGCTGCACTGCTAAGGCAAATGGTAGCCATGTATTTGAAGGTTGAGCATGCAAGCTCATTGGCTACTGATACAGCTGGAACCAATCAGCTGTGTCCTATAGATAATTATGTGATTATGAGCAGGTTGAGTTAATGGACCTATTACCCTGCGCTATCTAGAGTTTCATGACAGAACTTTGTATTTGTCAAAAGTACCAGCACTGCAACTTCATGGTTAATCAGGGAATCAGGTTTACCAAGTCGATATTTAATTTCAAAAACATAACAATACCAGCCTTTCTGTAATTGTCACAATCACCAGCTGGTGTGCCCTGGTTGTCCACCAGAGGGCACTCCCCTCTTGTTCATTGTCATTCTAACATGGACTACATTTCCCAGAACTCACTGCCCAGACTCATCATCCCTGATTTCTGTCAGATGTGTATCATTAACCTTGTTAACTCTGCTTATATAAGCCTGGTTTATTCAGTCGTTCAATGCGAAGTCTTGTATGTGTCTGTACGGCATTTCTGAGAATTTTCCTCCTTTACTCATAAAAAGGTGAACCTAAAACAAAACACTTAATCATCTTAGCGTGAGCAATTCAAAAAGCTGATAAGTGCGGCTTGAGTGTGACGAACACTCAAGCATTTAATACTCTTTTCATGTGTCCTCACTCATCATGGAACAAGGACACAAATACACACACTTTATGTTTAGAAAGAGAACACTATGTCACTGAAAATTCTAACTAAATACAGTCAAATAAATCGCTTCCTGAATAAGAAACATCTGAGGAGTGATGGCATGTCCTGTTGAGGCCCGGGTGATGCAGCACCTCGGAGGGTGATGCTAGCGCAATCTGAATTGGTCTGATTCTATATAGGCTTCAGACAGTTAAATCACAGTTAAAAAGAATTCATTTTGTAGAGAGATTATTTAGCGAAATACTAAAAATATTTAAACAAAAACTCTCAATGTTAAGTTGCTTCAGTGTTTTATCTAAAGTGATTTGTGAACACAGCTTACCTCTTCCTAGTATTGTTCCTTGGTGAAGGTGATCTCTGTGCACTTTAAAAACCAGCAACTCCGTCTCAAAGCCAGGAGTACATGAAGACCCCTCTGCATATTCACACAAAAAAACCTAATTGGAAACATATTAAATCTCTTTATGGAATATATATACACTTGAAGAGGGGGGTTGGGGGGGGGCATTAAGGGACCCTCCCATAAGCATTAAGGGACCCCAAATAAGGCCCAAATAAATTATTTTATTTTTATGGAAAAATTGGATTCTGCTTAAGTAACCCTTAATGGAGCTGGCTTGGAGGTCCTTAACGAAAGGGCATCCTTGTAGGATATGCACATCGTGAAGTTTAAGTAGCTGAGCAAACACAGTAGTTCCTGTTTAGAACAGTTTAGACTGTCTAGGAAGGTGTAGGTGACCAGAAATATCCTATTGATTTCCTTGTGCAGTGAGAACATCTCAGTTACGTATGTAACCCTCGTTCCCTGAAGGAGGGAACGGAGATGTACGTCAGAAGTGAACCGACAAATTGGGATATCGCTAGAGAGCCCTATCACCTTCGAGTGTAACTAAACGAGCCAACGGAATTGGTGTGCGATATTTGCATAACGCACACCGCCCCCGCAAGGCGGGTATAAATACGGAAGCGGATGCAGTCGCACTCTATTTTTCGGGGATGAAGGGATGAAACTCTAAAAGTGCTGTACTTCTTAGTTGGTAAAACATTTTGTGTTGAAACAGTCAATAATAAAATGTGACATTCTGTACTTTTGCTTCATATTAATCTTTTAACCATATTTATAGATGTCTTGACACCACAGCTAACAGAGCAATTTTGTCTTTACTGTCCCAATACTTATGGAGGGCACTGTATATATACCTACCAATTACCTAAACTCAGTGTGCACATACAGTACAAATGCATTCGTACTGTATCTGCAGTACAGTCATGTATGTGTGAGTAATGTCAAGTGCGCACCAACGATCCAAATGACACAGAAGTGCTGTTTTACACTTCTTACATCCGTGTGTACACTCAAAATGAATTGCTGGATTTACTTAAAAAAGAAGTGTCAAGTGGTTCCACGCAACTATATTGAGTAATTTGTACAAATAACAATTTAGTTGTATGAACAAAAGAAATTTAAGTAAAGCTGACAAAATTTCTTTGGGTAAATACAAATCATTTGAATGTCACTGTCACATAATATTTATATGTGCAGTTTACTTAATAATGTTATGTTTATTACGTAAGGTGAACACATCTATTGACTTAATTTACCTTATTAAATGAACTATTTTCTCTACAAAATGCACTCAAAAAATAACTCATTGAACATACTCATTGAATTGAGAGCAGGAATTCCATCTTAAACACAGGCGACACTCTTCTGCATAATGGTAACCACAAAATTAAAAAACATTACAGAAACTACTCTAAATGTCCAACATAACTGAACATTAAACACTAACATAAACTAACAACATCTTTCCCTTTACTGAAAAACACATAAAATAACACTTTAATCCCTAAATTTACTCTCCTAATGCAGTCCCTTGCAAAGCATGCTGGGAACTACGGATCCACTGCCCAGTTAGTTATGTCAACATTAATTTGTGCATTTCACTCAGCAATGTTAAGTTGACTGAACAAACACTTACTAAGTAAAGCTGACAATACTAATTTTTAGTAGAAACAACGCAGTTAAATTACGTTCATGTAGTTACATGCGTTTTTTAAGTAATGTGAACAAGGGTGGTTTGAGTGAAACTAACAACAGTGAAAGTTCATTTTTTTGAGTGTAGTTAGTGTGTAAATGGCTAATCATTTGGTGAGGTTTGTAGGTAGACGCAAAAACACCATTTTGAGAAAAGTTGAAATGTGTTTTGGGGTTTTGTTTGTAGAGTTTAGAGAAAAGGAGACATAGTTTCAGAAATCGTGTAAGCAATTATCAAAAATATATGTAGGCTACATAATGAATGTTTTTACATCTTGTCATGTTTTTAGATTGAATGTTCTGGTCTGGAACACTTGAAATCTCTGAAAGGCATTTAAAAATAGGAGTTAGTAAAAAAAAAAGTTTTAATATGACCTTCATATAACAAAAGAAAAAATGAAAGGCCTGTTAGTTTTGATAAAATCAAGCCCTGCAAAATAAAAAGGACATACTACAACAATAACAAGAGAAGGAAGCAACAACACAGATGACATTTGTTTTCTCCCTTAAATGCTTGATATTGCTGTTTGGTTGTAGATGTTATGATATTAACTTTTTAATACTTACTAGCTCTCAACTTCATTAAACATCTTAAAGAACGTGCATTTATAATGTCAAATTAAATCAGCTTCTCAAGAAATAAAAATAAATATAAGTATTCTCTGAGCATGATGAGCACTATCAGACACTAATAAAGACGTCCAAAGTTTTTGGAAAGTGTCCTGAATAAAATCCTACCTTACAAAGGAAAAAAATAACTCCCAATCGCACATTCTTCATTGTCTCCATTTGAAGCAAAATATTTCGAAAGGTCCTTCGGGTGTTACTTCCCTGTTGTTTTTTAAGATTGTACAGTTATTTAATTGCATGAGTTGCACAAATCCCCGCACATCGAACATTTGATATCATTTTAGAGGGTGGGGTTGTCATTAAGGGTGTGGCATATGCAGTGATGTAATGTGCTTCCAAATACATATTTGCTAGAAAATAAAGCAAATTATTAGACTCAAAATTTAAGACGCCTACATTTGTCAGTGAATGAAGGGTACAGTATAACAGCATTTCACAGTATTATGACTTGATTTAAAGGTCTATGATATCTTAAGAAAGCTGCATCTGTTAACATTTTCAAATAACCTCAAGAGCAGTTTCTGGGCTCATGTATTTTTCAGCCAGTCATCTGGTGAAGTGATAGGGAACACAACAAATATTTCCACAGAGTGTTTTATTGTGCAAAAAGTCCAGAAAAAGTTTAAAAGTACTTTTTAATTGTACTAATGGTGACAAAGGGGGAAAAAGAAGAATATTCAAGGGGAATAAACGTAAAAATTTTACATTATTATACATTATTTATTGTTATTTGCCCAGACAAAACATTCTGGTCAAAACAGCAGTTCACTACCTGTATACATATATAGATAGTAAACATGTATGCAATCTTTATACAGTCTGCTTTACCATCATGATATGAATCTTAACCAAACTGTTATTCTCACCTTTTTTTTTTCCAATTGCTAACACACATTGGTCAAAACTGAATCCACTGTCAAAACTCTTTACACAGTCAGCGAAACAGAAGTCTGTGAGGACTAAACAGTGAATAATTTTTCATTTCATTTAATGACCGCATCTTCCAAAATCCATGAAGTCTTTTGTCATTCATTCTCCACCATCTGAAAAGCACGATGTATTTGCAGCACATTTGTCAAACGTTAACACACTACTTTTCAAAATGAAGAACACATTCAAAACAGAATGATAGCACATTTTGTGCATTTCTGCAGTATTTTGAAATGTATATGTCTTAGCAGTAGAATATTTACAATAAAATTACTGGTAATTTTAGCTGCAGTTTCAGCTGAAAGCTACTCAGGTGTCCTGTTTTTAGTCTCGTCATCTTCTACTACCTTTTTTTTTTTTTTTTTAATTTGCATTAGTACTTTTCTTCTAAGTGTACATTTTCTCTTAGTACAAAAACTGCTAGTCACTCTTTCAAAACCTCATTCTTATCTCTTGTACTTGATCCTGCTGAGTGTTCACAAACTGCAAATGATGTCTCACGCACACCATAAGTGTTAGTGAGGTCAGCAGGGGTGTTTTTACCCTGTGGTCTGTCTGGGTCCTAATGCCCCAGTATAGTGATAGAGACACTATGCTGTAAAAAGCACCGTCCTTTGGATGAGACATTAAACTGGGGTCCTGACTCAGTCATTAAAAATCCCATGGCACTTCTTGTAAAGAACAGTGGTGTAACCCTGATGTCCTGGCTAAATTCTCTCTTTTGGCCCTTATTAATAATGGCCTCCTAATAATCCCCATCCTTTGAACTGGCTCTATCACTCTCTCTCCTCTCCATCTATAGCCGGTGTGTGGAGAGACCCCTGATATGATTATAAAGTACTTTAGGTGTATAATAGTACATTATAAAAGCAAAATATAAATGCTTCATTCACACACAGAGAGACTTTGTATCATTATGTAGACTCTCTATATATATGCATAACGGTTTTATACTCAGCTAATGATATTTTCTATCCCCTAACCCTATCAGAAAGCATTTACATCTTAATTTAAACATAATTCTTCAAAACATTTCTGTCAAAATGTTAGGTTTTATTATCTTAGTGGGGACATTTTGTCCTCAAAATGAAAGTTAAACAAGTACACACACACACGCAGACACTTTTTTCCTTCGACTGGTCAAAACTGAAGACACATTGTAAAAACTCTCAGTCACAAGTCTATCTTTGCAGACCAAACTGTGAATAATTTTTCATTGCTTTCACACAAAATGCATTCAATGACCACATCTTCTTTTGTCATTCATACTCCATCACATGAAAAACACTATATATGTGCAGCACATTTTTCAAATGCTAACACACTGCTTTTAAAATTGTTAAAACACATTCAAAACAGAATGATGGCAAATTTCATGCATATCTACAGTAATTATTTTGAAATAAAGAAAATCTCAGCAGAAATGACAATGTTGTCAGATTTCTTTCCATTGACTGCCTTTGCAACTACCACTTTGACGCTTCAAAAACTTCATAAAGAGATCAGAAAACGAATCCATATGAATCGAGCGGTTTAGTCCAAATATGTTTATGATGAATAGATTTCATTTAGGCTTTTACTCACATATAAACATCGATCAGCGAACATAAGCAGAAGCTCAACCTAACTTAACGCGCAAGAACAAACTTCTTCCGCATAACACGAGAATGAACCTCACTGGTTACGCCGCATGTTTGAGTTTCCGGAAGAGGTTTGTTCTTGTGCGTTATTCAAGTTAGGTTGAGCTTCTGCTTATGTTTACATGCGAGTAAAAGCCTAAATTAAATCTATTCATCATAAACATATTTGGACTAAACCACTCGATTCATATGGATTAGTTTTCCGATCAATTTATGAAGCGTCAAAGTGGAAGTTACAAAGACAGTTAATGGAAGGAAATCTGACAGCATTCTGTCATCAAAAAGACCTTTATTTGTCTTCCGAAGATGAACCAAAGTCTTACGGGTGTGGAACGACATTTAGTAAAGTTACAAATTATATATTATTTATATAACACACACTTTGAACATTGGTGTTATCACAGATAAATCGCTTATAATCTAACAAAGATTTATTGTCTGTTTTGGAAATTGCAAGTCAGTTTTATAAAATAAAAACATAGATGTACTTGTCAGGGTTGCAGCACAAAGGAAAGTCGTCTGGATCTTCGTGCAGCAGCTTCTTTTATTAAACAAACTCTACAAAAATCTCAAAGAAACTTGGGAACAGAACAACCAGCGTTACAGTGACGAGGACAGACAGAGAACTGAATGAAACACAGGGTTTAAATACAAGAACGAACAGGGGCGCTAACAAGATAATTAATCAGACACAGCTGGGACAAATTAACTCAGTGATGGTAACCACAGAAACAAAGGAGTGGCGGGAAACTGAACAAAGGAATTGATCGAAATACAAACAGAAAATCCAAACACAAACTGAAACTGAAAGTCCTGTCATTTATGTCCTCTAATTCAATTATAAAATAAACTTCTCTTTTGGATTTAACCTTGTTTCTTCTTCACAGCAGAAGTGGGGAAAGGGTTGATAGACGAATCATCGCAGACAGAATGTGTAGCTTCCCAGGCAAGGAGCTTTTTCACAGTCACACACAGTTGCTTGAATGGTGCTATCCTGATACAGCCTCTCCCGATCAAAAACTCTCAGGACAACATTATAGTCACCCTCCTTCAATTTATACTTCGGTTTCAGAACGACACCGGTAACTAAAATGGGCACATTATAATAGTTAGACATGTATACCAAAGCCAGCCAGATATTTCAACATGTAACGTATGAAAGAATGAGATTAATTTCTCCATAAAAACATTAGTAATTGCTCACATGTTTCGTTCATCATGGCAGACCAATTTTTACTAGTTTCTCCTTGGGTCTCAACAGTAAAGGGACCAGCATTAGGAGGTCCATCTTTGTCCGTTATAGAGAGAAGCACTGGGGCTGAACCACGATTGCAAATTTTTATATTCCTTTCATTAATGACAGGAGCGTTGTCATTTACATCATCCAATTCAATTATCAGGGTTCCAGTGCCTGTCGCTGGAGCATCACCTGAACACAAGCAGACATTAGAAAAAGGCTATGCTAGCAAGATTTCTTCTCTTAAAAAAGAAACACAAATTACCATCATCCACGGCCAAAATGATAGCTCTGTATTTGCCATCTTTGACATGGGAAGATTCTCTATCCATAAGTTTCCTGACTTTAATCAATCCAGTGTCTTGATTTACACTCAGCCAGCCGGCAGGATCACTGCCAATTTTATACCTGTGAGGAACCAAAATATACAGGTTAAAACTAGAAATGTTCAGCAAGAACAACTTAATGCTGGACAAAGTCTTGCCTGGAAATTTAAACGGGACCTATTATGCAAAATTCACTTTTATAAGGTGTTTGAACACAGATGTGTGTCCACAGTGTGTGTAAAAAGCCAGCCTATAATGGTAAAAAAAACACCCAATACTTTTTTTTTAAATCCCCAATTATCATTTTCAGTCTCTCAGAACACACTGTTTTATATTTCCCCCTACTCATACGTAAGAGTAGGAATACACCGCCCAGGACTGCCCTGTTAGCATAGACACCGCCCTGAGTGAGAAGCAGTCCTTTAAAACAATTTGAAGATATACAGGCATGCTGTCATTTAAATAATGGGTAAAAGAGATTTGACATTGGAAGGAATATTATATTTTATTTGCAACATTTCTTACGTTATCTTCTGTGAATTTCCAATATCTGGATCAGTGGCTGTATAAGAAGCCAATTCAGTATCAACCAGTGAATCTTCAGGTTTGTAAATAACCTTCTCCTTTGGATTAAACTCTGGAGGCTCATTCACATCTTCTACATTCACCGTGACTGTGGCAGTGGAAGTGGCCAAAGAACCGACAAATGGATCATCGTTCTCAACAATCACAGACAGAATGTATTGCTTGTTCTTCTCAAAGTCCAGAGGCTGAATGGAAAAGAAAGTGTCTTTTACTAGAGTTAAATCATCACAACCAATCGCCTGTGCAAACACATGAGCAACACACAGTACCTTTACAGTGGTGATGATGCCCTCTAGCTGGCTGGGTCCAGTACTGACACTGAAAAACCCATCCTTGTCACCGCTAATAATGCGATATTTGGTTGACCAGGCAGGAGATCCAACTTCATCTCCATCAGTAACTGTAAGTTTGGCCACTACAGCCCCTACTTTATTCTCTGGGACAGATACAGTGTGCTAAAACAAAGAGATGTATGGTGCGTATAAGTATTAATAAAGTTAAAACACTATTATAACATTCTGAATATATAAATATGCATTACCGAGGTTTGCTCAAACTGAGGTGCGTTATCATTGCTGTCAGTCACAGTAATAACAGCTGTGCCAGTGGTTGAATAACCTCTTCCTTCCAGGTCAGCAGCGACAACTGTCAAAGTGTATTTGGACCATTTCTGAAAGAGAAGATGTTTTCAGGTGAGTTTATGAAATCATTTTTCGCCACTGCAAAATCCATTCATCAGATTTCTCACCTCTCTGTCCAAGCCTAAAGAATTCACATAAATTCCTCCAGTAACAGAGTTGATTTGAAACATGTTTGGTTTCGGCAATTGTGGTTCTTGCTTGACAATTGAGTATCTGATCACACCATTGTCAGTCTTTGGATCATCTGCATCAGTGGCTGTGACTGTCATAAACTCATGACCTTTTTCAGCAGCTTCAGGAACATTTCCATTGAATGGATTTTGAGTAAAAACAGGCTTATTATCATTATTCTCACCAACTCCAGTAGCATGAGCCTTAGGCTAAAGACATTAGAAGAAATACAGGCATGTTAAGAGACAAATATCTGAGGTTGTTAGAAAACAATTACAGTTTTTTTTTTTTTTTAATTGCTTACAATTTCTGAAACTATAGCTCCATTTCTCGAAACTCTTCACACAAAACATGCACACAAAATGCAAAACATCACATATGCATATTCAGTATATATTTACAAACTAAACAGAAATGGGTGAAAAATGTATTTGTTTCTCATAACATTGAGATTTGATTTCTAAGTGATCAAATTAGGTATATTTACACTATAAACAAATGCAAGGAGGTAAAAATAAATGATTTCTTTCTGAAAAATTTCAAATGAGTTTTGATTTCTAAGTGAATTAATTATGTATAAGTGTTTTCTCACATGATTGCTGGCAGTAGGTATCCAGGAAATGATTGTGGCATTTACAGTTTGTTTTTCAAGTTTGTTGTTTGCTAACAAGCATCGGTCAGTACTAAACTTTTACAGTCTGCATTACCAAGATGCAATCTTGGCCAAACAGTTACAGTGTTTTAAAAGTTAGTTTTTTTAAAATTGCTTAGACTCTAAAGTGGTACTTGAGGTCCACTCGGTGAAACCATTCACTCATATATCTAATCTTCAGACCAAGTCTGCAAAACTGCAAGCACAATACGTACTTTAAACTCAGTTTGCTGTTGTAAAACAAACTTTTGCAAAACTCTAAACACTGTTCTCTACATTACACGCATCATTCAAAACTAACAGCTCTTTTGTTTCATTTGGGAAACACTGCCATTTAAATGCCACACTCATTTACTGATGACCTACACCCAACCATCATATGTGAAACTCATATATATAATTTGTTCACTTAGAAATCAAAACTCAGTGTTTTGAGAAAGAAAGAAATAATTTTTACCTCCTTGCATTTCTGTGGGAACGCCTCTGCGTGACTGCGTTGTGAAGCACATATGAAATCAGTCCAATGGCATGACGGAACGTCATAGGCGGGTCACGTCATGACCAGGAAACTATAAAGCACACCAAAACCAAACAGTGCTAGCTTCTGTGTCTTCAGCAAGCGCTCTCTGTTGAAATCGTCTGTCTTATTTGGTGTTGTCTGTCCCATATAATATATTAGACAGTATTATGGCGAGCATAATACTCCCACTGGGCACTCTTCGCGGAGGGCACCTCGGCTCACATTCCCCGTGGCTCAGGTTCCACTGCTGCTGAGGCACAGCGAAGGTTCTTGTTGTGGGGTTCACAAATGGATCTTGCAGAGGGGTTTGAGACTGACGCTGCCCTTTCTCTACCCTCTCTACCCCCCTGCTGGGTCCAGTGCTTCATCACAGGGGTTGGAAGCATGCTCTGCGGTTTCTTCCGCTCCTGGTGGAGCACCGGTACTGCAACTATCCAACTCTGAGAAGTTGGATGTTGTCAGTATTGAAGCTGGTGATATTGAGGAATCGCCACCCAACACACACACTTATGAGGAGCTTTTGGAGATGACTCATGCCATACCTAGATTAAACATCGACCGGCTGGCCGAGAAACAGGAGGTTTGCAAGCAAAGCCTGTTAGACGAACGCTTCCTGCCGTCTACGTTACAGCCTTCTCGCTTGGGCTTACCGTTTTTTCCTGATCTCTACACTGTGTCGAGGTCATGGAAGAATCCAGTTTCCTATCGTGTATTCAGTCCCCAGACATCTAATTACTTATCATCTAAATACTTAACATCGGGTGGCAACAGCTCCACAGAGTGTGAGCTCCTCATACAGAGTGCAGCAGAAGTTCAGCTCCCCCACAGAAAGACAAGGGATCAGGGCGGCGCTCACAGCTGAAGCCTTCAAAGGATATAACGGATCTGAGGAGCGTTATTATCTCTAAGAAGGCTTCGGCAAAGAAGTCCTGACGCCAGTGGCGTCAGGCTTCTGAGGGAAGTCCCCTCCAGAGCGAGACGGATCACACCTGATTATATGGTGCCCGTCTCCCTTTGGTGCCCTCAGGGAGCTGTTCTGCCAACCCTGCCACCTTGAGTACTTCAGGGCATAGCGGTCTCTAGCGAGCATATATCTCAGTGTTCCCCCAGAAACGTAGCAGCGCTGGGATGCTTGCTCCCTCCGTGGAGGGTCTCAGAGGGGTCAGTTTAGTTGGTCACTGCTGGCTCGCCACATCAGGGCACCGAGTTGGCCACTCATGTTACACCAGAGGCCAGTTTCGAGAGACTGGTTCCCTTAGTAGATTGTTTGGCAGCGTGGAAACTTCTGCCAAACATATCTCATTGGGTCCTGCAAACAGTAGAGAAAGGATACAGAATTCAGTTTGGGTCTCGTCCACCCAGATTCAGCGGGGTCCTATCCACAGTGGTAAGCCCCGAGCAGGCTCTGGTTATGTAACAGGAAGTAAAGGCTCTTCTGCAAAAGGAGGCTATAGAACAGGTTTCTCCTCCCAGCAGGGAGTCAGGGTTTTACAGCCTGTATTTCATCATTCCAAAGAAGGGTTGTCGTCCTATTGTAGATCTGCACCAGTTAAACCGCTCTGTCAAAAAGCTCAAGTTCAGAATGCTCACTCTGAAACAATTCGTGACTCAAATCAGATCCGAGGACTGGTTTGTCAAGATAGATCTAAAGGACGCATACTTCCATGTTTCCATCCTTCCTCAACACAGGAAGTTCCTGTGGCTCACTTTCGGTGGGCGAAGCGTACAAATATCGTGTTCTTCCTTTTGGCCTAGCTTTATCACCCAGCACTTTGACAAAATGTGTGGATGCATCTCTGGCTCCGCTGTGACTCCAGGGCATTTGCATATTAAATTATATAGACGATTGTCTGATTCTGGCTCAATAAGACAGTTAGCAGTTCAACATCGAGATGTTGTTCTTGCTCACATGAAGATGATGGGGTTGAGGTTAAACGCCAAGAAGAGTGTGCTTTCTAAAGCCCAGAGAACCACCTTTCTAGATGTGGTATGGGACTCATCTACAATGCATAGCAATGGTTGCTAAGTTCAGGGTCTGTGGCGTGGCCATCATCTTTCCTGGCACATAAACTGCCTGGAGACGATGGCTGTGTTCCTGGCACTCAAACACTTCCTCCCAGACCTGAGGGGCCATCATGTGCTTGTCCGCACGGAGAACACATTGGTGGTCTCCTATATAAATCATCAAGGGGGTCTGTGATCATGCCCATTATGCAAATTGGCACACCAGATCTTCTTGTGGGCCCAGGGGAAACTTCTGTCACTAAGAGCAGTTTATATCCTGGGGCATCTAAACCAGGGAGCAGACATCCTGTCGAGGCAGGGACTGAGGCCAGGGGAGTGGAGACTCCACCCCGAGGTGGTGGAGCTCCTGTGGGAATGCTTTTGGCCAGCAGAAGTGGCTCTGTTTGTGTCTCGAGAGACGACTCACTGTCCACTATTTTACTCCCTCACATATTCAGCCCCTCTGGGGTTGGATGCCATGGTACAGACTTGGCTCATTCCTTCATCCCTGGTCAGAGTTATGGAAACTGTGGGCTTGGCCTCTGAGGGGGCCTAGCTCATAGATTCAGGTCTCTCAACTGAGGTTGTTGAAGACCATACTCCACTCCAGAGCTCCCTCCATGAGGAAATTGTATGCCCTGAAGTGGAGAGTGTTCACTTCATGGTGCGGGGGTCGCCTGTTGGACCCAGCAAACTGCCCAGTTGGTACAGTTCTAGAGTTTCTGCAAGGGCGATTTACTGCAGGTTTATCTCCATCCACCTTAAAGGTTTAATTGGTGGCCATTTCTGCTTACCACACTGGTAATGTGGTATGTATGTTGGGAGACATCCTTGGATAACTCGTTTCCTCCATGGGACTTTGAGGCTGAGGCCTGCCGCACGTTCTAGGGTGCCGACTTGCGATTTGGCCGTAGTACTGGAAGGCCTTTCCATGGTTCTCTTTAAGCCCATTAAGGAAGTTCCGGAAAATTCCTCACTCCTCACTCAGCGTCTTGGAGACACGGCCACAGTTCTTCTGGATTTAGTTTGTCTCAGTTTCATCTGTTTCTTCATGTAATCACAGACGGATTTGATGATGGTGAGATCAGATCTCAGTGTGGAGCACCAGCTGTTGTCAGACTCTTTGTGCATACAAAAATCTTGCTGGATTATTACAATTAATGGCAAAATGAATGTTTATAAATGTGAACTGATATTTCCTACTGACAAACTACAGCAAAAGATATAAATAACTGGCTTAAAACCCTTTTTGGGGGGTGAAAATACTGACGTGCCTAAGACTTTTGCACATTACTGTATGTCTCAAAATAAGATCACCGGCACCAGCAACAATTCTCATTCAGAAAACATCATTGTCATTCATAACATACTGATCTAAAAAAACACTAACAACAGGGAGCATTATATAAATAATTAACTTTGATCTTTGAAGTTTGAATGATATTTCACATAAGTATTTCATTATAGGATAAGAACAACATCTTTTCCTTTTTACTGACCGTATTACAGCATATGTAACAAGAATGAATGAGAAATGCAGCAATTTGCTTTTTTCTCTATCTTTACATATAGTAATTTACTTGCGAAAAACAAATAAAAAGTTGAAAGAAAAAAAATCCTGAAGCATGTGTGTGTGTGTCATCCCTGTGATGGACCGGTCATCTGTCCTTGGTGTCTTCCTGCCTACAACCCTGAGACGCTGGGGAAGACCAGCCTCCGCATGACCCTCCCCCTTCCGTTTTCTCCCAATCTCCACATGAAGGTGGGGGAATTGGACCTGACGCAGTCACAGAGTTGCGTTGGGCCACAGATTTTTCTCTCCGGGCCAGCAAGGAGAATGCTGGGTCTATTGGTTGTGCAATGGCAGCCCTGGTGGGAGAGGCATTTATGGTCAAATCTTAGTGCCATCAAAGAAAAGGATAAGAGCTTCCATTTGGATGCCCTGCTATCACCTCCTGGCCTCTTCGGTGACGCTGTCAACACAGTCGTCAAGAGGTTCCACGAGGCCAGTAAACAGGTGGAAGCTTTCCAGAAGCTCCTCGTCCACTGCTCTCAGATTTTAGGGGCTGCTGAGTGGGAGCATGACATGCATGCGCTCACGTCCACTCTGCAAACTGGCGCACCAAATCCTCCTGTAGTCACAGGGAAAACTGCTTTCACTAGGGCAGCTTACATCACTCGGTGCCAAAGACATCCTGTCAAGGCAGGGGCTGAGGCCTGGGGAATGGAGGCTCCACCCTGAGGTCATGGAAAAGATATGGAGGGTGTTCGGCCAGTCACAAGTGGATTTGTTTGTGTCTTGAGAGATGTTTCACTGTCCACTATAGTTCTCCCTCACACATCCAGCTCCTCTTGGACTGGATGCCATGGTTCAGATGTGGCCGAGGCTACATCTGTACACCTTTCCCCTGATCACTTTTCTCCCGGGAGTTCTGGAGAGAGTTTGCCGGGACCAAGTCCGGCTCACCTTGATCGGCCCGCAATGCCTGGGCAGAGTGTGGTTCTCGGATCTTGTGTCTCTCCTCAACGGCTCTCCTTGGGAGATTCCGACCAGGAGGGACCTTCTATCCCAGGCAGGAGGCTCAATACTTAACCCTTCCATGTGGCTTCAGTATTGATCGATGCTTGTTAGCATTTGAAAAAAAAACTGTAAATTGCAGTGTTTCCCAAATTAAATACAAGAGATGTTAGTTTTGAGTGATGTTTCTAATGTAGAGATCTGTGTTTAGCATTCTGAAAAGAGTTTGTTTTACAGTTGGCAACTGAGTGTTAAGCATATAATGCGCTTGTAGTTTTGCAGACTTGGTCTGAAGATTAGATATATGACTCAGTGGTTTCACTGAGTGGACCTGAAGTACCATTTTTAGTGTCTAAGCAATTTTAAAAAACTGTAAATCAAAATTAGAGTTGTAACTTTTAGTCCATGTCTGTTAGATTTGAGACTAATCAATATGCAAGTGCAATCCTAAAGAAAACTGACTTTTAGTAGATATACAAATTACAAAAAATACAAAAAGTTACGGTCTCTGCAAACACAAAAAGAAAACTGTGTGTCAAGCCATTTCATGGGGCTTTATTATCTGATTAACTGATGACAGCTTTGAAAGAATTAAAAATGAGCAGAAAATCCAACACTGAAATACACTAAGAACTAACTATTGATATACATATAATAAATGGAGTAGAATATAAAAACAGAGTAAAATTTTAGGTAATCATAGGTTTTAGGCTTTAGCTCTGCATAAATAAAACATATCTAAATTTTGTGTTTTAGAACGATCAGAGAGGGCTGCGACAGATCACATTCATCAGTAGGGATTGGAAATTTCATCAGCTTAATATGTCTCCAATAATTAGTCCTAAACATGTAAAGAAATTAAATTGCCATTTACTATACAGTACCACAGTAAAGTACCACACATAAAAACTCAAATGTCCAATAGAGATCAGGATTGTACTGTATGGTTTTTTGTATGAACTTGTTTGTACCTGCTGGACATGCTCAACTCTGACAGACACCGTGTGCTCCTTGCAATTGGAGTCCCAAGCTTGCACAGAAAACACCTTGTGATTTTCATGAAGAGCCACTTGACTCCTGAGTGTTACAGTCCCATCTGTGTCCACATCAAACCACTCATCAGAGGACTGAAAGTATGTTTTTTTTCTTCCATCGCATGCATTAAAATTTACTGTCAGAAAAAAAGGGATTCAATTGAAACAATTGTAGAAAGTAGTATAAACAAGGATGTGTGTGTGTGTGTGTGTGTGTGTCTGCGTTCTGGCATATGTGGTTTATGAGGACACAAATGTGTATAACAGCATGGGTATTACAACATGGTTATAACCCACTTCCTGTGTCTTTGTAAACCAAATGGCTTAAAAACATACTAAATGGTGTTTTTTTGAAATTCAAAAAATGCAGAAAGTTTTCTGTGATGGGTAGGTTTAGGGGTAGGGTTAGTGTAGGGGGATAGAATATACAGTGTGTACAGTATAAAGTCCCTGTATACCACATATACCAACATGTGTGTGTGTTTGACAGAGAGATTTGCAATTTGTGAACATAGATCAGGTGTGTAACATCAGTGTTACGTGTATGGTTGCTGTAGAGATGAGGCACACACGGACTTCCACAATATAGGGTATTTTAATCAACGAAGGAGAAACACACAACCAAAAACACATCTAGTCAACAATAAGAACAGACAAGGAGTGCAGGGAGTGAGTCCATTATAAAGGGTGTGTGGATGATCAGGTCCAGGTGCAGGTGATGAGTGCTGATGGGGAGATGACGAGGAAGTGAGTGCAGGTGAGGAAACAGGAGGATCATGGGAAATGGAGTCCGGGAACAAAGGGAACTGTAACATTACCTCCCCCTCCCGGTAGGCGCGGCCTCGCGCCATTGATGGAACAACCGGGGAGGGGGGGTGGGCACCCTGGAAACCTCACGCAGGTGCAGGGAGAGGAGCGGACGGGAACGGAGGTCTCCAGGGCGGGTCTAGGAGTTCAGGCAGCCATGGCGGGTCAGGAGCCTTAGCAGGCCATGGCGGGTCAGGAGCCTCGGCAGGCCATGACGGGACTGGAGCCTCGGCAGGCCATGGCGGGACTGGAGCCTCGGCAGGCCATGGCGGGACTGGAGCCTCGGCAGGCCATGGCGGGTCAGGAGCCTCGGCAGGCCATGGCGGGACTGGAGCCTTAGCAGGCCATGGCGGGACTGGAGCCTCGGCAGGCCATGGGAACACCGAAGCCCCGCCCATGAGTTCCCCACCCACGGGTACCTGGGCCCCCCCCCAAAATTTTCTTGGGGGGTTCAGCGGTGGCAGAAAGGAACTTGAGGGCAGGAACTCGTTGGAGGGTTGGAGAGGGCTCGAAGGCTGGAGAGACGAGTTTGCAGACTGTTGGAGCGGGCTCGTCGGCTGCAGGAGCGGGCTCGTCGGCTGCAGGAGCGGGCTCGTCGGCTGCAGGAGCTGGCTCGTGGAAGGCTGGAGCGGGCTCGTGGAAGCCTGGAGCGGGCTCGTGGAAGCCTGGAGCGGGCTCGAGGAAGGCTGGAGCGGGCTCGTAGAAGGCTGGTGAGGGGTCTGGAGACGGAGTCCAAGACATCCCCTCATACTCAATCAAAAGCCCCACGGGTACTGGAGTGGGTGTCTCAGGCTCGGAGGCAGGCTTCGCTGGAAGCTCTGGTGAGGCAGCGGCCATTTTCTGCGGCCGTCTAGGCCTCGTTGTGGACCTTTTCTTTTTGGGTGGCTTGGGCTGAGGGTCAGACAGGACCACCGGGGAATGCCCACTGGAGTGGTAGGTGGAGGAAATCGGCGGCTGGTGAACTGGCCAGGCTGCCCGTATTTCTGAGAGGGCTGGACGAGGAGAATATGACTCTTTTTGAACCTCTTCAATTTCGAACTCGGAACCATTTAAAAAGAGAATCAGATTAATAGACTCGACTAGGGAAAAGAAGCATTTAGATTCAATATAACGAATCGTCTCCTCATCCAGACCCCTCAAAAAACAGGTGTTAAGGATCGCATCTGGCCAGCTCAACTTACAAGACAGCTCGGCGAATTCCTCCACATACCTCTCCAGCGGGCGGCCGTCCTGTCTGGCAGTCCAGAGGCAGTCCTCCACCGAGAGCTGATGTCCGCGTCTTCTTGAGGGCACTGGAACGAGGAAGATACCCATAATATTCCTTTGTGGAAATCCAACGGTTTTGGTCTGTTCTTCTGTTACGTGTATGGTTGCTATAGAGATGATGCACACACAGACTTCCACAATATAGGGTATTTTAATCAACGAAGGAGAAACACACAACCAAAAACACATCTAGTCAACAATAAGAACAGACAAGGAATGCAGGGAGTGAGTCCATTATAAAGGGTGTGTGGATGATCAGGTCCAGGTGCAGGTGATGAGTGATGATGGGGAGATGACGAGGAAGTGAGTGCAGGTGAAGAAACAGGAGGATCATGGGAAATGGAGTCCGGGAACAGAGGGAAATGTGACAATCAGACTGATTAGAGATGCATCAGAAGAAGGGAGACAGATGGCATCACAGCATTTTAAATTACAGTATGCCATGTGACACTGTAAACAGATTAACATGGTAGAGACTGCCACATTACTGTAACTCACTCTTATAAAGTTCAGCTACAGTATAGATTCAGTCATATGACACAGAGAGAACATTTACTGTATTGGCAACAAACTCTGTTCTAGCACAAAACCTCATGGCCATGTCATACTTCATCACATCTTTTGTTAACACACTGAATAGATATTATTACAAACATTATGGATTTGAAGTTACGTAAGTTAGGTAAGTGTATTTTTTTTTAAATCTGACATCTGTAGCTTGTGTAACTGTGATTATTTCAGCAACAAGAGTGATTTAAAACATGTATATTGCATTGTTTGGTATTAAATGAACTGATGGTTAAAATTACTAAATTGAAAGATCATACTGTTGTGTTTCGGTGATTAGACCAAAGGTTCTCATTACATATTACAATATCTTGTGTTTGAAACAATGATTATGTGGACTGAAAATGTGTATAACTGTAATAAAAGCATGGGATCAGTTTCTTAAAAAATGACTAGCTGTGTTACAAGTGTGATCAAGTTTTTGTTCTAAAAGTTTTGAAAATGTACACCTTACTTGTGAAAATAGTACCAACGCAAATAAAAAATAATAATAATAATAAAAATCCTGTAATCAGGAAATCAGGGTTACCAATTCAATACTTAATTTAAAAAAAGTAATGATACCAGCCATTCAAACAATCAGTCCAAAACAGCGCTAATATAAAAAAGGCCATGCTGATTACATCAGAGATATCAGAAAGCATAGAGACTAACATTGCATTTTGGTGAATTATTCATTCCATTGTGTGTTTTGCTTTAAAACACAAGCTCTATCATATTCTGTGATTGTTTCCGAAGAGTGCAATTTTGGTGACGCATAGGAGTCGTACAGTAAGAGCGTGAGAGTCTGTTATATTGATGCACAAATAAAAATGTGTATCGCACATTCATTGAAGTATTCTCCTCCCATAAATTTTGCGTCAGACAGTGAAAACCCTACAAATGCATATAAGGTCAGCCGCAAAAATAACTGTATACACGCCTTTTCAAACCCTGACAGATGTTTTTTAATGCCAAACGAGGGTTTGCGCTGGAGCTAACTGTTAGTAAATCTGGTGAAAGGGTGGAGGGTGCACTTGGAGGGTGTTCTCATAGCATCAGCTACCGATGAGGCATTGATAGCATACATCACTAATAAACACTTACAGTATTTGTGATCTACAATGCTTACACTAGAGCTAGAGAGACCCCTCACTCCAACACCGAATAAAAAGAAAATTTAGTAGATACAGTGCATGTATGCAATTTAATGGAATGTTATAGTCCTCAGTTAAACCATGGTTAAAAATATCGCATTGTGTAGAGAGATTATTTAGACAAATACTAAAAATATTTAAACAAAAACTCTTCAGTTGCTTCAGCGTTTTATTTAAAGTGATTTGTAAATACTGCTTACCTCTTCCTAGTCTTCTTCCTTGGTGAACGTGATCTCGTTGCACTTTAAAAACCAGCAACTTCGACTCAAAGCCAGGTTTACATGAAGACCCCTCAGCAAATCCATACAAAAGGACCTAATTTGAAGCATATTAATATTAAATTTGAAGCATATTAAATTATGTAACACTTAAAATATAAGGTATGTATTCAGTGACAACATCTTTCAAATTACATGAATTCTTTTCTCACTCAGACACAACCACCAGCAAAACTCTACATACATTTCAAAACTGTTAAACTTTAGTTTAAAATTTAGCATAATACAAATCTAAACACACTGAATAAGCAATGAATGCTTGTGTTATGAAAGAATGAGTTATTTGAGACATGTATGAATTGTTTTGGTAGTTTTAGTGCATTTTGGATGTGAAATTTACTGCTGTACCAAGCTAAAAATTTGTAAGAAGAACAATGTGAAGAGTTTTGAAAATGTGACGTATTGAGAAATGTGTCCTATTGATTGAAAAAACTGTAATATCAGAACCTTGACATCATTTTTCAAATCTCTAGACACAAATAGATGTTTTTCATGAGTTTGCTTGATCAAAAAATTATAGAGCAAAATATGGTAAACAGGTTTAGCGTGCTGTCATTGCTTAAACATTTGCTCTTAAATTGAGATCAAGCTTTTAGACTGATTTTATAAAGATTACAAATTAGTAAATGTTTAACTGGTATTAACGTGTAATAATGACATCGATTAGTACATAACGTTGTATATGGATTGTGGCTTCTATGTCAGTGCACGTTTACTCATGGCATTAAGGTGGGACACACAGTGGGAGGGTGTTGTATCACAGCATGAGATCCATGATAGTGATATTCTGTTGTTTTCAGTAATGAGGCTTCAGTTTTGCCATCAAAGCCATGCCAGTCCACCTCACAGCTTGTAGGCAAAGTGAATGCAGCAATGGGTCAGGCTGGTAGTGCCCTGTACACCATGGTGGTGTCTTAAGCTCCTCTTTTACCATCCTCTCCAAGCAGGGCTAAAGAGCTTTCCTCTAGACAAGGACACCTTTGGGTTGACGCAGAATTATGATGGCAGTCCGCAAGCATTCCTATTTTTCTTTTATCTCCCTTCCCAACTGTTGTTGGGTTTTAAGTAGCGCTATGCACACCCCTTTGTCTGGGTCACTTGGTAAAGGAGTAGTGTTGGCCAGAATGCCATGCATCCCACACTCTTCTTTTAGCACCCTCTCCAATTTCTGGATTGGAGTTCTAAGTAGGGTTAAAAGCTTTCCTTTAAACAAGTACCCACTTAGGGTCGATAATAGGTAGATGGTTATGAAGAGCAGTCCACACGGCATCCCTTTATCCCATTTACCCCTTCCCTAATTAATATTGGTGTTCAGAATAGGAACATATACACTCACCAGCCACTTTATTAGGAACACCTTGCTAGTACCGGGTTGGACCCCTGTTTGCTATCAAAACTGCCTTAATTCTTCATGGCATAGATTCAACAAGGTGCTGGAAACATTCCTCGGAGACATGATATACATTCCATATTGACATGATAGCACCACAAAGTTGCTGCAGATTTGTCAGCTCCGGTTCCACCACATCCCAAAGGGGCTCTATTGGATTGAGATCTGGTGACTGTGGTGGCCATTTGAGTATAGTGAACTCATTGTCATGTTTGAGATGATTTGAGCTTTCTGACATGGTACATAATCTTGCTGGAAGTAGCCATCAGAAGATGGGTACACTGTTCATTAATGGATGGACATGGTCAGCAACAATACTCGGTAGGCTATGGCATTTAAATAATGCTCAATTGGAACTAAGGGGCCCAAAGTGTGCCAATAAAATATCCCCCACACCATCACACCACCAGCAGTAGCCTGAACCGTTGATACATGCAGGATGGATCCATGATTTTATATTGTTTATGCCAAATTATTAAATGTCGCTGCAGAAATCGAGACTCATCAGACAAGGCAACATTTTTTCAACATTCTATTGTCCAATTTTGGTGATCCCGTACAAATTGAATCCCGTTTTGTGTTCTTAGCTGACATGAGAGGCACCGGCATGGTATTCTGCTGCTGTAGCCCTTCTTCTTCAAGGTTCGATGTGTTGTGCGTTCAGAGATGCTCTTCTGCAGACCTCGGTTGTAACAATTGGGTATTTGAGTTACTTTTGCCTATCTATCAGCTATCTGGCCATTCTCCTCTAACCTCTGGCATCAACAAGGCATTTTCACAAAAAGAATGGCTGCTCACTTGATATTTAATCTTTTTTGGACCATTCTCTGTAAACCCTAGAGATGATTGTGTGTGAAAATCCCAGTTGATCAGCAGTTTCTGAAATACTCAGACCAGCCCGTCTGGCAACCATGCCAGATTCCAAGTCACTTAAATCTCCTTTCTTCCTCATTCTGTGTAAATATATACTGATTATGCATACATTGTCATGGATACACCAGGCTCTGCAGTCACTCAGTCACTCCTCACCTGGCTTCACTTATGGATACAGACTGTTTACCTATTCCACTTACCGCAAGTCTCCAATGATCTCCATTGTTTATCTCCAGCGATCTCCAAACTAGCTGCTGTCACATCTCCAATAAGGATTCTAATCACATCTGTTTGAAAAGACACTTCCCTGTTTTTCAACAAACCTGCTCTGTGGTGTGTGCTCTTTAATTTACTCGGTATCCAGTATCTGCGTCACAAAACCTGGTAACAGAAAAGACTCTAATTACTCATACACTCATCATCTACGAACTGCCTAACAGCTTTGTTACTTGCCTGCTTTGTCGTATTATCATCCACTGCAATAACTACCTGTTGGATTCTCTTACTCCTGTCTCTCAGTCTGGTTCTATCCTGACAGAAAGCCAGACCACATAACATGAATCCAACAGATGCAGTCAAGTTCCAAGATTTGTCGCCACCCCAGCACACCAATCCACCCCGGACACCACCGTCACTTCCCCAGCCCCAGTCTACATTGCCAGTCCCATGGTCAACCCAGCACCCTACCCAGGCTCGGAGGAGGACTGCAATGGCTTCCTGCTACAATGCTCGCTTGCCTTAGAGATTTAGCTGCACCGATATCCCACAGAACAAGGAAGAACTTTTTTTTTGTTCATTCTCTCCTTGCTCACCAGACAAGCGCTGCAATGGGCAGAAACAATATGGCACCAAGCTGGACAGGCAACTTAAACACTTTACAACTTACGTGAAGTTTTTGGATGACCCAAATCATCAACTTTATCATATACATAAAGAAAAGTGTTCTATAGCTGCCATTAAGTTTCACACTCTAGCATCTTCAAGTGGATAAAATGAGCGATCCCTTCTAAAAACATATTGTCAAGGATTGGAACCAATGTTGTGGCTGCATCTCTCCCTGGGGTTCAAGCGCTTCATCCAGCAGTCCATCTGAGTTGCTTGAAGGATGAGGAGTTGTTTCGATGACTATCTAGCCTTGCAGTCCTCCCCTGCTTCTTGGCCAGCCTGTGCAAACTGGTACTCCAGAATCAGGCAGCAAACCCATGCAGATTGACAACACTCGTCTCACGTCAGCTGACCCAGTGACTGTTTGTACTACAGTACTAGTGGACATTACATTGCCCACTGCCCAGTACGACCTACATGTCTCATGGTGAGTCATGTATACTGTCCTAATGTAAGTACATCACCACTTACAACCAATGTGACTCTTACTGCATCTGATTCAGTCACTGCCCTACTCAACTCTGGGTCAGCCAGCAATTTCATTTCTGGCTTGTTACTTGCCTGCAAGTAAAAAAATCTTCATTCCCCACCCCGTCAGTACCTGGGGTACTGTCATGGATACACCAGGCTTTCCATTCACCATAACGTCTAGGTTACTATTGTAACCCCCGTTCCCTGAAGGAGGGAACGGAGACGTTACGTCGATACTGACGTAATGGGGTCTCGCTTGGGAGCCCAATCACCTCCAAGGGATACAAAACAAGCCAATGGGAATTGGCCAGTGAGATTTACATGCCGGGCCACGCCCCCGGCATCCGGGTATAAATAGACCCGGCCTACTCACCTGCATTCATATTTTTGCTGAGGAGCCGAGATAAACATCTGGCCGCTCAGCGGTGACTCAGAGCTATGGCAGGGGGACGTAACGTCTCCGTTCCCTCCTTCAGGGAACGGGGGTTACAATAGTAACCTAGACGTTCCCATTCAGTCAGTCACGTTCGACGTTACGTCGATACTGACGTAATGGGGTCCAATGGAAAGCGCCATAGCGACTGAACCACGTTACGAGTGTCGGGGGGGCAGATGCTGGCAAGCCGTAGCGTGCCCAATGCAAGTGCGGCCCCTACTCGTAACCCTCCAGCGCCCAGAGTAAGCCCAGAATGTCTTCCATACCAGTGGGATGGAGAGAACAGGGCGATACAATGGAGAAGGTCGAAGCTGCTGTTCCTTACCCCCGGGGAAGAGTGCTTCGGAACTCAATTCCCACGTTTTCTCAGCCATGACCAAACGCCAGGAAAGCGTTCCCCGAGGAGGGGAAAGCTACGGAGACCACACACTGCCCGAAGGGAGGTAATGTGTGGAAAACACATATGGACTGGCCTGAGGACAGTAACGCATATGGAAGATCCCTGATGTAGGTCCTACCTTCCGGGAGGAACACACTAGCAGTCAGAGACAGGGCAGAGCGAAGCTGCCCAGGGAAAGACACGGGTTTACCGTCAGGGAAACCGTACCGTGGACAAACACATATGGGATTACCTGCGGGGAATCACAGCATATGGGCATCTAGCCCAGTACAAGGGCAGACCAATTGGGCATACACACGAGTACTGGACCTAGCGCCGGACGCCTCCGCCGCGTCTGGCTGCCGCAGGATGCAGGAGGAACTCCACAGGGTTCACCATTGTGGGGAACTGAACTGAGGAGCAGGAAAAGTGCTCGCATTCCCTCATCCGAGGGAAATGGCACCGCAAGCGAACACCCGTGGCTATCTACGAGTAGACAGCACACGGGTGGACACCGGTTCCACTCGGAGATTGTAATATCTCGCGAATGTATTCGGTGTCGCCCAGCCTGCAGCTCTGCAGATGTCTGCAACAGAGGCGCCATGCGCCAACGCCCAGGAAGAAGCAACACCCCGAGTGGAGTGAGCTCGCAACCCGAGGGGGCACGGCTCGCCTTGGGACTGGTACGCCAAGGCGATGGCATCCACTATCCAGTGGGCCAACCTCTGTTTGGAGACAGCCTTTCCCTTCTGCTGACCTCCAAAACAGACAAAGAGCTGCTCAGAGCTCCTGAAGCTCTGCGTGCGGTCCGCGTAAACGCGCAGGGCACGAACGGGACACAGCAACGCAAGGGCTGGGTCTGCCTCCTCCGGGGGCAGCGCTTGCAAGTTCACCACCTGGTCCCGGAAGGGAGTGGTGGGAACTTTGGGCACATATCCAGGCCGGGGTCTCAGGATAACGTGAGAGAAGTCCGGCCCGAATTCCAGGCACGAATCGCTGACCGAAAATGCCTGCAGGTCCCCAACCCTCTTGAAGGAGGCGAGCGCGGTCAGGAGCACTGTCTTCAAGGACAGATGTTTCAGCTCAGCTGACTCAAGGGGCTCGAAGGGAGCTCTCCGCAGGCCCGTGAGGGCGACAGAGAGATCCCAAGAGGGAATGAGGCGAGGCCTAGGGGGATTTAACCTCCTGGCGCCTCTGAGGAACCTGATGACCAGGTCGTGCTTTCCTAGTGACTTGCCATCGAGCACATCGTGATGTGCTGCGATGGCGGCCACATAGACCTTCAGGGTGGAGGGGGACAGCCTCCGCTCCAAACCCTCTTGAAGGAAGGAAAGCACGGCACTGATCGGGCATTTCCGGGGGTCTTCCCGGTGGGAAGAACACCACTCAACGAACAGACTCCACTTCATGGCGTAAGCGCGCCTCGTAGAGGGGGCTCAGGCCGAAGTGATGGTGTCAACTACCGCGGAGGGTAGGCCACTTAAGTCTGCCGCGTCCCGTCCAGGAACCACACGTGGAGTTTCCACAGGTCGGGACGTGGGTGCCATATGGTGCCCTGCCCCTGAGAAAGGAGGTCCTTCCTCAAGGGGATGCGCCAGGGATGGGCTGTCGCGAGGAGCATGAGTTCTGGGAACCAGGTCCGGTTGGGCCAGTACGGCGCAACTAGCAAGACCTGCTCCTCGTCCTCCCTGACCTTGCACAGTGTCTGTGCGAGAAGGCTCACTGGGGGAAACGCATACTTGCGTAGACCCCAGGGCCAGCTGTGTGCCAGTGCATCCGTGCTGAGGGTCCCCTCGGTCAGGGAATAGAACAACTGGCAGTGGGCGGATTCCTGAGAGGCAAACAGGTCCACCTGTGCCTCCCCGAATCGGCTCCAGATCAGCTGGACCGCCTGGGGGTGGAGTCTCCATTCCCCCGGGAGCGTGAGCTGTCGTGAGAGCGCGTCGGCCGCACGATTGAGCTCGCCCGGGATGTAGGAGGCGCGCAGCGACCTGAGTCGGCGCTGACTCCACAGGAGGAGATGGCGGGCGAGTTGCGACATGCGACGGGAGCGTAGACCACCCTGGTGGTTGATGTACGCTACCGTCGATGTATTGTCCGTCCGGACCAGCACATGCTTGCCCTGCAGCAGCGGTCGAAACCGGCGCAGAGCCAGGAGTACTGCTAGCAACTCGAGGCAGTTGATGTGCCAGTGGCGTTGGGGTCCTGTCCAGGAGCCCGATGCCGACTGACCACTGCATATGGCACCCCAGCCGGTGGTGGAGGCATCTGTTGTAACAACAAGATGCCTGGACACTTGTACTAGGGGCACCCCGGCCCGTAGAAAAGCAAGGTCCGACCACGGGCTGAATGTGCGGCGACAACTCGGTGTGATGACCACAGAGAGTGAGCCACGGTGCCATGCCCACCTCGGGACTCGGTCGTGAAGCCAGTGCTGAAGCGGTCTCATATGAAGCAATCCGAGCGGCGTGACCGCGGCTGCGGATGCCATATGCCCCAGGAGCCTCTGAAATTGTTTCAGTGGGACCGCTGTTTTTCGCGAGAACGAATTCAGGCAGTTCAGCACCGACTGTGCACGCTCGTTGGTGAGACGTGCTGTCATGTTGACCGAGTCCAGCTCCACACTGAGAAAAGAGATGCTCTGCACGGGGCAAAGCTTGCTCTTTTCCCAGTTGACCCGAAGCCCCAACTGGCTGAGGTGACTGAGCACCAGGTCCCTGTGTTCGCACAACTGCTCTCGCGACTGGGCCAGAATGAGCCAGTCGTCGAGGTAGTTGAGAATGCGAACGCCCACTTCCCTGAGCGGGGCAAGGGCCCCCTCTGCGACTTTGGTAAAGACGCGAGGAGACAGGGACAGCCCGAAGGGTAGGACCTTGTACTGATATGCCCGCCCCTCGAACGCAAACCGCAGGAACGGTCTGTGTCGAGGAAGGATCGAGACATGAAAGTACGCGTCCTTCAGGTCGATCGCTGCAAACCAATCCTGGGCGCGAACGCACGTGAGGATGCGTTTCAGCGTGAGCATCTTGAACGGGAGCTTGTGAAGGGCCCAGTTCAAGACACGCAGATCCAGGATTGGCCGTAACCCCCCGCCTTTCTTGGGTACTATGAAGTATGGGCTGTAAAACCCAGACCTCATCTCGGCTAGAGGGACAGGCTCTATTGCGTCCTTCGCCAAAAGAACCGCAATCTCCGCCCGCAGGACAGGGGCGTTTGGACCTGTCACCGAAGTGAACAGAACACCGCTGAACCTGGGGGGACGCCTGGCGAACTGAATCGCGTAGCCGAGTCTGACTGTCCGAATGAGCCAACGGGACGGGTTGGGAAGGCGTAGCCACGCCCCCAAGCACCGTACGAGTGGAACCATCCGGGCAGCAGAAGTACCCACGGGGGGGCAGCATGGAGCACTGTGGCCCAACTCGGGAGGCAGTGCGTCCCGAAGTCGAGGCCGTGAGTGGGGTCCACTCACGTGGCTCCGAGTGGGCAGGGTGGCGTGGGGAGGCTGTGCGTCCCCGGGGCGCCAAGACCCTGCCCGTGGCGAAGGAAGGAGTGGCTGAGGCTGAGGAAGCGGAGCTTCGCTCACCCTCAGCACAGACCTTCTTATATGACCCAGAGGTGTTGGAAATCGCTCTTTTATTGAAACTGTGGGTACTGCTGACCCTGGGGCCAGCGGCAGAACAGAAAGAAAACAAAACACAGGATTCTCCCCCAGGCCCTGTCCCGGGGGAAGGAGCGGTGCGGTCACCGTCTCCTGCAGAGCAGTCTCCATCACCTCTGGGTCTCCCGTCTCAGGGCCGCTTCTTAGCCTTCTTCCTTTTAGAAGACTTGGCGGCCTGGGCGGGTGGCGTGGCCTTCCTGCGGGAGGCTCGGGGAGGATGGGATGGCTCCGATCTCCCGGAAGCCTGAGCCGCAGGAGGACGCCCTCGGCGAGGAGCAGGCGGAGGCACGGCCCGTGGCGGATTGGTGGCAACATCACGCCGGGGCAGGATGTGTTTTATGGCCTCCGTCTGCTTTTGCACTGCCGAGAACTGCTGCGCAAAGTCCTCGACAGTGTCGCCAAAAAGGCCGGCCTGGGAGATGGGGGCGTCGAGAAAGCGAACTTTGTCGGCGTCCTTCATCTCGGCCAGGTCCAGCCAAAGATGCCGTTCCTGGACCACCAGGGTGGACATCGTCTGACCCAGGGCCCGCGCCGTGACCTTCGTCGCCCGGAGGGCGAGGTCGGTCGCCGTACGCAGTTCTTGCAAGAGCCCTGGCTCAGAACTACCCTCGTGCAGCTCCTTGAGAGCTTTCGCCTGATGGACCTGCAAGATGGCCATGGCGTGCAGGGCAGAGGCCGCCTGTCCAGCGGCAGAGTAAGCCTTGGCAGCGAGAGCGGCCGTGGTCTTACTCACCTTGGACGGGAGACGCGGACGGTTCCGCCAGGTGGCCGCGGACTGCGGGCACAAGTGCACCGCAATCGCACGTTCCACCTGTGGAATATCCACGTACCCCTTGGCGGCCCCACCGTCGAGGGTAGTGAGAGTGGAGGAGGCAGAAATACGGTTTCTGGCAGTGTGAGGTGCCATCCACGTCTTCTGGAGCTCCTCATGCACCTCCGGGAAGAATGGCACTGGGGCGGGACGTGGCTGGGAGCCACGGCCCGAACCCAGAAACCAATCATCCAACCGCGAGCGCTCGGGACACGGTGGAGGGTTCCACACGAGACCGATGCCCGCGGCGGCCCGGGCAAGCATGGCAGTCAACTCAGAGTCCGCCTCCGACTGAGCAACCGTCCCTGAGGGCGGAAGCTCGGAGTCGTCGTCGTCCTCTGAGTCATCCAGCCCACTCCCCGATGCAGCAATCGACATCTGGTCCTCCTCCGGAGCACCGAAAGTGACGCGGGGAACCCCCGTGGAGGGCCCCGCGGCAGCAGCCGGCAACTCGACGGCACATGGCGTTGCAGAGGAGGGGGAGGTTCGTGGGGGCGGACCCGACGAAGAGGCTCCCACTGTAACCCTCAGATCTCCCAAAGTACTAACCAGACCGGCGGCCTTACCAGCCGCGGGTGCTTGGGTAGTAGCAGAGGGGACTCGTGCCTCCGTGTTAAAGAAGGAGAGTCGCGATCTCAACGCCAACATGGACATGCCCTCGCAATGAGGGCATGAGCCATCCACGAGCGCTGACTCAGCGTGCTGTTTACCCAGACACGTGAGACAGTGATCGTGGCCGTCAGAGGAGGTCAGGAAACGACCGCATCCAGAAACACACAGACGAAAAGACATCTTGAAAAAGACGCTGATCGCCTGTGCTTGCTCTTTCAGAATACTCACCAGCCGAAGCACACAGGGATGAGTGCAGCACCGTCCTGTGGGCAGCGCACCGTCACACCCACCGCTGAGCGTGCCTTCCCACCAGCTGGAGAGACTCGAGCAGCCACCGGAACAAAAACAACAAAAGCAATTAAAATTGCTGTTGAAGGAACTAGTCCTAAGCAATTAAAATTGCTGTTTTTGCTCTCTTCAGAATTCACTCTTAGAGGAGAAAGGAAGATCCGAACCGATCGGCTCCGAAGCAAAAGTATGAATGCAGGTGAGTAGGCCGGGTCTATTTATACCCGGATGCCGGGGGCGTGGCCCGGCATGTAAATCTCACTGGCCAATTCCCATTGGCTTGTTTTGTATCCCTTGGAGGTGATTGGGCTCCCAAGCGAGACCCCATTACGTCAGTATCGACGTAACGTCGAACGTGACTGACTGAATGGGAACTCAGCGCTCTCTCACCCGAATACTAATTACCTGCGCCTGTCCCTTATCAGCGCTGAAATCTCACCAGTATGAAGAGCGCACACCTTCAGTCACTCCTTGTCTGGCTTCACTCATGGATACAGACTGTTTACATGTTCCACTTACCTCAAGTGTCCAAATTGCAAGTCTCCAATGATCTCCAAGCTCTTTGCTATCACATCTCCAGTAAGGACTCTAATCCTCTCCAAACAATCTGTTTGAAAAGATACTTGCCTGTTATTCGACAAACCTGCTCTGTGGTGTGTGCTCTCAGATTCAATCAGCATCCAGTATCCGCTTCACAAATCCTGGTAACAAAAGACTCTAATTATTCATACAATCATCCACAAACTGACTGCTTTACTTACCTGCATTGCCATATTATCATCATCTACAATAAATACCTGTTGGATTCTCTTACTCGTGCCTCTCAGTCTGGTTCTATCACTGTATCTGTAGTATTTGTGCATATTCATTATGTGTGAGTCATGTCAAACAGCTGTGTGCACCAAAGATCCAAATGACACGAGTGCTTTTACCTTTTTCTTTTAACATCCGTTGGTGTACATGGCTAATGATTTGGTGAGGTTTGTATGTAGATTGATGCAAAAACACCATTTTGAGAAGAGTTAAAATGTGTTGTGTGTAGAGTATTGAGAAAAGGAGCCATAGTTTCAGAAATTGTGTGCAAGCAATTATCAAAAATATATGTAGGCTATATAATGAGTATTTTTATAAATGGATTTTCATGTTTTTAGATTGGAAAATTTTGCTCTAGGACAATGGTCAAAATCAGCCCCTGCAACATAAAAGTGACTTGTAATATAAAAATAACCACGTCAGCAACAACAACACAGATTACTGTTTTTTCAAACATTTGATATAGGTTGAGGATGTTTAAGGCGTTTTAAAACTTGCTAGTTCTTAACTTCATTAAACATGCATTTATAATCATACAACATATAAAATCAGCTATATATAAGTATTCTCTGAACATGAGTACACTAGACACTAAAGAGACACAAAACATGTTCTTTGTTTTTGAAAAGTGCCCTGGATAAAATCCTACCTTACAGAGGAAAATAATTACTCCCAGTCGCACAATCTTCATTGTCTCCATTAGAAGCAAAATTGTTTGAAAGGTCTTTCGGGTGTTACTTCCCTGTTGGTTTTTAAGATTGTACAGTTATTTAGTGCTTGAGGTGCACAAATCCCCGCACAAGGAACATTTGTTATCTTTTTAGGGGGTGGGGTTGTCTAAGGGTGTGGCATATGGAGTGATGCAATGTGCCTCCAAATACATATTTGCTAGAAAATAAATAAAATTATTAAACTCAAAATTTAAACTACCTGCATTTGTCAGCGAATGAAGGGTACAGTATATCAGCATTTTACAATTTAGTACAGTATTTTTATGACTTGACTTGAACTAAGAGGTCTATGATATCTTAAAGTTGCAGTCCATAACTTTTGGCACTCTAGCAGTTAATAAACAGAACTGCATGCGTCTTGCGGAAGAACATTGTAGCCGGAGCTACTTCTCTCTGTTTTTGTCTATGACGAGTCACGCAGGTACTGTGCTACTCCGCAGTGGTATGACCCAAACCATTCTAAAATAGACCGAATATAAACACTTATTATAGGTGTACCATAGTGATTCAGGATAAGACAAAAACACAGTTTGGAAAATGGATTCATGATTTACTCGCTCATAATATAATTTTTGTAAATTTTGAATACAAAAAAAGTTGCGGACAGCAGCTTTAAGAAACCTCAAGGGCAGTTTCTGGTCACACACATTTTTTTCAGCCAGAAACCTGGTGTAAAAATGTTTGGAAATATAACAAATATTTCCACCGAGTGTTTTATTGTGCAAAAATAGAAGTCCAGAAAAAGTACTTTTTAACAGTGTTGTGGAGAAGAATATTCAAGGGGGAAAAAAGTAAAACTTTTACACTATATTATTTACCGTTATTTGCCTACACAAAACATTCTTGTCAAAACAGCAGTTCACTTCTTTTTTTTTTTTTTTTTTTTAATTGCTAACAAGAGTCTTTCAATATTGAAATCACTTTTCCCAAAAATCTTTATACAGTCTGCATTACCATCATGATATGAATCTTATCATGATATGAATCTCTGGCCAAAACTGAATCCGCTGTCAAAACTCTCACACAGTCAGCGAAACAGAAGTCTGTGAGGACTAAACAGTGAATAATTTTTCATTTCTTTTAATGATCGTATCTTCCAAAATCCATAAACTCTTTTGTCATTCATACTCCACCATCTTCAACTACCATTTGTTTTTAATTCGTCTTGATACTATTTTTCCAAGTAAAGTGTACACATTTGTAACACTGCTAGTCATTCTCTTGTACTCGATCCTGCTTCAAAAATTGCAAATGTCACACACACACACACACGTTTGTTTTTTGTTAATTGTGGGGACATTCCATAGGCGTAATGGTTTTTATACTGTACAAACCATATTTTCTATCGCCTACACCAACCCTACCCCTAAACCTACCCTTCACAGGAAACTGTGCACATTTTTACTTTCTCACAAAAACTCATTCTGTATGATTTATAAGCCTTTTGAAAAATGGGGACATGGTGTAATGTCCTCATAAGTCACCCTCTCCTTGTAATACATATGTCATACCCATGTCATTATTCAAATTTGTGTCCTGATATGTCTCAAAAACACGCGCACACACACACACACACACAGAGACACATAGACTTTATATAATTATGTAGACATTCCATTGGCGTAATGGTTTTATAATGAGCTAATGACATTTTTTAGCCCCTAATCCTAAATCTAACCAGCACATATGTACGTTCATAATAACTGGTGCACTAACATAGTGACTGTAGCGTGTGACTGTTAAATGCAGTTACCTTCCAAGGGAGTTTACTGTGGTCATGATAACTGCCGTGTACATTCCACTGGATACTAACGCTAACTTGGCTCTCGGACACTTGTATAGCAGCATTAGCTTACAGCAGAGCATGTTTCCTGACGCCGTGCACATAATTGTGGGGGATTTCAATCATGCAGATTTTAAAGCAGTGCTCCCTAAATTTCACCAGCATGTAAAGTGCACTACCAGAGGAACTAACATACTGGACAAGGTCTATACTTACATAAAACTGGGCTACAGAGCTAGACCATTACCACACCTGGGTCGGTCTGTCTCTGCTCTTAATCCTGGCATACACCCCCCTCAGGAAAAGTGCTCTTACCACCTCTAGGACTGTTAAAACATGGCCAGATGGAGCCTCTCAGCAGCTGCAGGACTGCTTTGACAGAACCAACTGGGATATTTTTGAACACCTGGACCTCAAAGTGTTTACAGATACTGTCTTGTGTTACATAAAGAACTGCACAGACATTGTCACAGTGGACAAACACATCCGGGCCTATCCCAATCGGAAACCCTGGATGACCAGGGAGGTCCAGCGGCTGCTAAAGGAGAGCAACATCGCCTTCAGGTCTGGCGACAGTTCAGCATCTCACCAACTTCAGGTCTGGCCTCAGAGCTGCTGAGGGTGACGCCTCGCTGGCAGAGGAGCTGAACCTCTTCTTTGCCCGCTTTGAGGTGGAATCACACGATACAGCCATACAGCACCCAACGGCCCACAGCAACTGCAAATTCACCCTCTCTGTGGAGGAGCATGAGGTGAGGCGCACGTTGAGGGCCATCAACCCCAGAAAGGCTGCAGGCCCTGACAGCATCTCCGGACGTGTGCTGAAAGACTGTGCAGACCAGTTGGCTGGGATCTTTACTAGAATCTTTAACAAGTCCCTATCCCTGTCTGTTGTACAACCCTGCCTGAAATCCTCCACTATAGTCCCTCTGCCCAAAAGACCATCCATTACCAGCCTTAACGATTACCGGCCAGTAGCACTCACCCTTGTGGTGATGAAGTGCTTCGAAAAACTGGTACAGAGACATATTCTATCATTTCTACCCCCCACCTTTGATCCACATCAGTTTGCCTACAGGGCAAATAGGTGCACAGAGGACGCTGTAGCTGTAGCTCTTCACATTGTGTTGACCCACCTGGAGCAGCAAGGGAACTACGCTCGGCTCCTCTTTGTGGACTACAGCTCTGCGTTCAACACCATCATCCCCCATATACTGGTGTGTAAATTGTTGGACCTGGGTCTGCCTAATTCCACATGTTAGTGCCCATTCTCACACCCACCCCAAAAGCCTTGACTGAGGCAAACACAGCTTTTATTATCCTGTTGACAGAAGCCGCTTACCTTCTTCCTCTGTTGGTTCGGCCTATCTTCCTTATCCTCCTGCTCCGCTGAACTTCCTACATCTTCCAGCTCCCCGTTGGTTGTCAATGTCCCTGAAATCGGTTCCACTGCCATATCACTGGCCCACCAATGAGGGAGATAAACAAAATGTGCAGTGGTGGTGGGTCCCCAGGAGAGGTTTGAGAAGCACTGGAAAAAAGATGCAAATGAAAAGTTTGATAGTCATAGCATTATGAAAGGCAGTTACTGTGAATGAAATGCTTATATAGATCAGGGATGTCCAATCCTGCTCCAGGAGGGCCACTATCCAGCAGAGTTTAGCTGTAGCCCTAATTAAATGCCTGAACCAGCTTATTCAGAAGGCACTGTTGAGGACTTTGCGCAGCAATTCTTGGCAGTTTGAAGAAGCAGACAGAGACTATAAAGCACATCTTGCCTCAGCGTGGGCCTTCTTCTAGACCCCTGAGAGCCCAAGCTCCACCTGCTTGTCGCCAAGGGCAGCCCCATGTGAAGGCTGCACCAGCCCCGCAACAGCCTGGATCGGCATCCCAGCCTCAATGGTCGCAGGAAGGTGGCACCGCCTGCTTGTCATCAGGCCACCAAGAACCCTCGTGAGGCTTCAAAGCGATCCTGAGATGGGTGACCCAGGGAAGGAGAGACTGCGGACCTGTTCTCCCCAGCCATCAGAGGGAGGAGTGAATTTTACATGGTCAATAAAAGAGCAATTTCCTCTTTCTTTGGGTGATACACACACAGTGTTCATGGCCCTCATTTTCACGACGGCCAGGCATTGAGTATTTGCACCAGAACCTTGGTGGACATGAACATTTCAGCTCCCCGTGTTCTGATGCAATAGGTCTGCGCAGAGCGGGTATGTGCGATGAGTATCAATGAGGCGCAGCCCCCTCCAACCATCACCAACCACCTCCACAAAGGGTCCCAGGAGCAAGGTAGGTGTTTTAACATGCCATCCGCCATGAGTACCAAGGGACATGGCATCTCCTGCACCCCCTCGCCCCAAACTACCCACCTTGGGTGCACCAGATGTGGTTCCGCTAGTGGCACTGATACGGAGCCTGGATGCGTTGTTTGTCATTTCCAGTCCATCACACTGGCTCATCAGAGCAATCCAGTTCAGCTATCCGATTCAGTTCTACAGACGCCCACCCAGATACAGCGGCGTTCTTTCTACCTCAGTATGAGGCGAGAATGGTGCTGTCTTTTAGGTGAAGATCGCCGTCGTCCTAGCAAAGTACGTGATAGTGCCTGTCCCTCTGTCTGAGATGAAGAAGGGGTTTTAGAGCCCTTCATCATACCCAAGAAAGGAGGTGGGTTGAGACCAATCTGAATCGGACCCTGTACAGGCTCCCATTTAAGATGGTCACACAAAAACACATGATCTCATGTGTCCAACATCAAGATTGGTTTGTGGCGATAGACCTGAAGGACATGTACTTTCATGTTTTGGTCCTTCCTTGCCACAGGTCATTTTTACCAGTTTACCGTTGAGGGCTGAGCATACCAATACAAGGTCCTCCCTTTTGGGTTGTCCCTGTCGCCTCGCATCTTCACGAAGGTCGCAGAGACTGCTCTTGCCCCATTAAGGGAGGTGGGCATTCACATACTCAACTACCTCGATGACTGGCTCACTCTCGAGAGTTGTTGTGTGCTCACAGGGACTCAAGCCCCTAGCCCGATTGGGTCAACTGAGAAAAGAGCAAGCTCGCCCCAATGCAGAGCATCTCTTTTCGCGGTGTGGAATTGGACTTGATTGCCATGAGAGCACATCTTTCGCAAGACCGTGCACAGTCAATGCTGAACTGCATGAAACTGTTCAAGCACAAAACAGCAGTACCACTGAAATACTTTCAAAGGCTCCTGGGGCACATGGCATCCTCGGGCACGGTCATGCTGCTGGAGTTGATGCATCAGCAGTGACTGAAGCTGCAGAGAGCCACTTACATCCTGGGCAACCTCAATCACGCAGGTGATGAACTCTAATGACAGGCTACGCTCCGTGGAGAGTGGAGACTCCATCCCCAGGTGGTCCAGCTGATCTGGAATCGATTCGAGGAAGCCCAGGTAGATCTGTTCACCTCCCAGGAATCCTCCCAGGAATTCTCCTGGTATTCCCTGACCGAGGAGCAGTGACGGATGCACTGGCTCACGGCTGGCCCTGGGGCCTGTGCAAATATGCATTTCTCCAGTGACAATAGTATCACTGGTCAGCTTATATATGCTTTTAAAACATATTTTATGACATGACAAAAAATGCATCAAGATTGTGTATACTGAATAAAAATTCCACTTTTTAAAACAATAAAAATACAATGCAGTGCATAATACAATGCAAGTTATATGTTTCAAATCACCCTTGTGTACTTACAGCATTCTTACCTAAGAAAGTACAGGGTAATAAAAGGCAACTACATGGGTTAAGGTTAGGTTTAAGGGTAGGTTCAGGGTTAGTACCTAGTTATTACACAGTTATTGTAATCACTGTAATAAGTACATAGTATGTACATGTGGAACAGGACTGTAAAATAAATTGTTACCAATTTGTCACATTGGAAAATATACATTACTTAACCTACGTATTGTAAGTGATACAAAATTCATTATGTTTATAAATGTACAGTATCTTTCCAGTGTGTTAGCAAAAGGTGTTATGAAGATACAACACGGCCATGAGGTTTTATGCTAGAACAGATGTTCTCAATGTGAAATGTTTGAAAAGTGCATTTTGATGATCTGTTGAGATTAGTAGCCTTCAAAGAGTTTTGCAAATTTACCACCTGCTTGTGAAAACATTACCAAAGCTATTAAATAAACTAGACCGGAAGAGACTGGCTAATCATCATGTCAGACGATCGACCACAGTTTCGTTTTTATGTGTTCTGTGGTGTTATCTAAAACAGATCAGCGTGGGGAAAATGAAGTCAAAAAGTGGTGCAGCAGTCCCAGTTAAAGATTTAACTCACACCATAGAATTAGCAGAAAATGTGTATAGAATTTCTGTCCATCCAGTAATAATAAATACTCATTATTTTACAGACATATCTCAGAAATCAAAGCAGAACTTCAGGGTATAAAACAGTTAAGAAGGGAAGGTGATGAAGATTAAGAAAAAAAGAGAAAATAATTTTTCACTCTTTTTCAACTTTCAACTCACTCCAGTGCTTCTAGAGGGTGTGATCTTTAGAGATTGGTGAGATAATGTAGAGTATACTGATAGACTGATAGAATGAAAGGGACCATGTTATACGGTCCCTACATTGTCAGTTGTGGTCCCCTCTCGAGGGAGGTTTTGAAAATTTTGACACTCCTTTGCTGGCTTGTGGTAGTTTAGTAACTGTTGCTGAGTTGGAACAGGAATCTGAAACCGCTCTCACTGTCACCTGTTTCATATTACGTGCTAAGAGCAGTGCTTAACTGATTTATGCTTTCCGGCGCATTTGTGTACATGGCAAAGATAAGGTCGGACGTGTGTCTGAGGACATCCTGGTGTTTGTCAGTGGCAGTGAGCAGAGGTAGATTGCCTTTGGCATCTCTCACTTGCTCCTCTCTGATCTCCTGAAAGTATATTTCTCCAGGGTTAGAGCTAACGTATAAGAGTTAGAGTGGTAGATTGTGAGAGCATCCTATTCTCGCTTTCTCATTCTCTGCTATGGTAGAATCTAAAGTAGAATATGGTTGGTCACTTGGTAGATAGGAGATATGATGGGCAGTACACAATGTGCCCCATGCTCTCATTTACCGTCCTCTCCAATTCTTAATTGGAGTTTTAAGTAGGGCTAAATGCTTCTCTCTAGATGGACTCCTTCTTTGGGTTGAGGCAGGGTAAACAGAATTATGGTGGGCAGTCCGCAAGTCCTTCTATTTCATTTAACTCTCTACCCAATTATAGTTGGGTTTGAAGTAGGGATATTTTCTTCATAATTACTCAAGCGTTACCTAGTTACTCTGCAGGAGTGATCCGGACCATTGTTTTAAAGTGAAAATCATTTTAAAAGAATAGTGGGGTTCTCCACAGTCATGCAACCCTGGGGACATAAAACACTGATCTTATATTTCTGGATGGACTTCATGATGTTTTGTTTGAGCGAGAACTGCAGGATCCTTAGGAGGCTCAGCAACCAATGACAGCTTTAACTGTGGTATCTAGATACGTGAGTGGTTCAACATCTTTGATTTTGCAGTTGCACAACATATTTGAATGTACTGCAATGTGTTTTTCATTTAGAGTTTTCTTTGTTCTTTGGGCTTTTGCAGATAGATTACTGTTTTTTTGTTTTGTTTTGTTTTTTGTTTTTTGCAGAAATCTGTATTGTAGTACTTACCGTACACAATATATTCACACTTTACTGTTTGTGATTGCTATACTTTTTATTCAAATTATTTTATTAATTTTTTTTTCATGTAGTGCCTACTGAATGCTCTGTAGCGTGTCTATGATCTGAAAGCCTTGTTTAATTTTGAGCACACATTAAATGGTTTTGAGGCAAATGTTGATTTTGTCAGAAGAGTCAGGGTTTTTGCGAATGTAGTAGAAGATTTGGTGCTGTTTAAAGTTAACATGGATGAAGGTTTTAAGAAATGTCTCTGTAAAACAATTTACTATACAGTAAAGTTTCACAATATATATATTGATTGTTTCCTCTCCCTTCTGCTTGATGCTCACAAATGCGAATATTATGTGCTCTCTCTCTCTCTGCACACACACACACACACACACACACACACTCAGGTTTGTTTAGCTATCTTGGTGAGGACATTCTATAGGCGTAATGGTTTTTATACTGTACAAACTGTACATTCTCTCCTCTACCCCTAAACTTACCCATCACAGGAAACATTCTGCATTTTTACATTTTTAATAAAACATTGTTTAGTATGTTTTTAAAGCTATTTTAAATATGAGGACTCATGAAATGTCCTCATATTTCATGTTTACGTCGTAATATCAGTGTAATACCCATGTTGTTATACAAATTTGTGTCCTTTATTAAAAAATAAAACACACACACACACACACACACACACACAATTTGAACATTGGTGTTGTCACCTGAGATAAATCTCTTATACTCGAACCACGATTTATTATTTGGTTATCTGTTTTGGAAATTGCAAATCAGTTCTATAAAACCTATATATTTAGTATAGATGTACTAAATGATTCACTGATTAAACCATCAGTTAGAGTCAAATGTATTCAAGTAAACAACAACAGATGCAAATTAGAAAGTTTAATGTTCATAACATTATGAAGGGTAAAGATTAAAGATTAAACATTAAAAGAGTGAAAAAGTTACATTGTGATTTTGAATCTTGTACCAAAATATTCTGAAAATATTTAGTACATTTTTTGATGATCTGTTGTGAGATTAGAACTAAGAATTTTTAAAATATGAAAACCAATTACTTGGGAAAACAGTACAAAAACAATAACAATAATAATAAAAAAAAACTATATAATACACAATTTGGCTGTATATTATCCTTTAGATAACAATGATTACAACAATATTAAGATAATGTAGATATGATAAATGTAAAATAATGTTCATCAAATGAAAAAAGGAACAATTATGAATAAATGACTAATGAATTATAAAGATGTATGTAAAAGGCAAGGCAAGTTTATTTATGTAGCACATTTCATACACAATGGTAATTCAAAGTGCTTTACATAGAAATGGAATTAAAATAATCATAAAATAATAAAATAAAAGACAAATACAATATGAGCGATGTTAGCAATATTGATAGCAACATTGCTTGCTGAACAAGAAACGTCGTCACAGTCACACACAGTTGCTTGAATGGTGCTATCCTGAGACAGCCTCTGCTGATCAAAAACTCTCAGGACAACACTGTAGTCACCCTCCTTCAATGTAGACTTCGGTCTCAGAACGACAACTAAAATGGGCACATTATAACAGTTAGACATGTATACCAAGCCAGCCAGACATTTTAATGTGTAATATATGAAAAATAAGATTAATCTTTTTTGTTTAAAATATTAGTAATTGCTCACATGTTTCAATCATCATGGCGGACCAGTTTTTACTGGTTTCTCCTTGGGTCTCAACAGTAAAGGGACCAGAATTAGGAGGTCCATCTTTGTCCGTTATAGAGAGAAGCATTGGGGTTGAACCACGATTGCACATTTTTATACTCCTTTCATTAATGACAGGAGCGTTGTCATTTACATCCTCCAATTCAATTATCAGGGTTCCAGTGCCTGTCGCTCGAGCATCACCTGAACACAAGCACAGACATTAGAAAAAGGCTATGCTAGCATGAATTCTTCTCTTAAAAGAAACACAAATTACCATCATCCACAGCCAAAATGATAGCTCTGTATTTGCTATCTTTGACATGGGGAGATTCACTATCCATATGGTTCCTGACTTTAATCAATCCAGTGTCTTGATTTACACTCAGCCAGCCGGCAGGATCATTGACAATTTTATACCTGGAAGTAACCAAAACATACAGGTTAAAACTAGAAATGTTCAGCAAGAACAACTTAATGCTGGACAAAGTCTTGCCTGTATGTTTAAAACAATTTGAAGTTCAAAGGATATACAGGCATGCCGTAGTTTGAATACTGGGTAGAAGAGATTTGATATTGGAAGGGATATACAGTAGGCCTTGACCTGTAGCTGCTAGACAGTTGCTAAGATGGTTCTCAGTGGTTACTAGTGCTAGTGTTTGATAATTGGAGTTTGACAAAACAAACAAACAAACGTTGAATTCATTAAAAAATGTCCATCAATGCACGTTTATCGGATTTTTATTGTTCTACAAGATCTGAATCTCTAAAGAAAACAGTCCGAATTTTCAAATGGAATAATGCAATTTTGGTGATTAGATTGTCTGGGAGAGGAAAAAAATAATTGCAACATTTCTTACGTTATCTTCTGTGATTTTCCAATGTCTGGATCAGTGGCTGTATAAGAAACCAATTCAGTACCAATCGGTGAATCTTCAGGTTTGGAAGTAACCTTCTCCTTTGGATTAAACTCTGGAGGCTCATTCACATCTTCTACATTCACCGTGACTGTGGCAGTGGAAGTGGCCAAAGAACCGACGAATGGCTCATCGTTCTCAACAATCACAGACAGAATGTATTGCTTGTTCTTCTCAAAGTCCAGAGGCTGAATGGAAAAGAAAGTGTCTTTTACTAGAGTTAAATCATCACAAACAATCGCCTGTGCAAACACATGAGCAACACACAGTACCTTTACAGTGGTGATGATGCCCTCTAGCTGGCTGGGTCCAGTACTGACATTGAAAAACCCACCCTTGTCACCGCTAATAATGTGATATTTGGTTGACCAGGCAGGAGATCCAACTTCATCTTCATCAGTAACTGTAAGTGTGGCCACTACAGCCCCTACTTTATTCTCTGGGACAGATACAGTGAGCTAAAACAGAGATGTGTGGGTGTATATGAGTATTAATAAAGTTTAAAACACTATTATAACTTTCTGAATATATCAATATACATTACCGAGGTTTGCTCAAACTGAGGTGCGTTATCATTGCTGTCAGTCACAGTAATAACAGCTGTGCCAGTGGTTGAATAACCTCTTCCTTCCATGTCAGTAGCGACAACTGTCAAAGTGTATTTGGACCATTGCTGAAAGGGAAGATGTTTTCAGGTGAGTTTGTTTACATGAAATCATTCTTTGTCACTGTGAGATCCATTCATCAGATTTCTCACCTCTTTGTCCAAGCCTGAAGAATTCACACGAATTCCTCCAGTAACAGAGTTGATTTCAAACATGTTTGGATTTGGCAATTCTGGATCTTGCTTGACAATTGAGTAACTGATCACACCATTGTAAGTATTTGGATCATCTGCATCAGTGGCTGTGACTGTCATAAACTCATGACCTTCAGTGAGAGAAGAATAAAGACTGATTAGGTGTTACGAGCTGAAGAGGCATTTGGGGGAAAAAAAAAAAAATCGGCTAAAAACAATTTCACTGAGAAACTGCACCACACACCTACCTATTTTAGCAGCTTCAGGAACATTTCCATTAAATGGATTTTGTGTAAAAACAGGATAATTATCATTTTCGTCAGTCACATCTACATTAATGTCCATAGGCTTTTCTGCTATATCCGCACCAACTCCAGTAGCATGAGCTTTAAACTAAAGACAGGGGAAGAAATACGGGCATGTTAAGAGACAAATATCTGAGGTTGTTTAAAAACACAAATAAATTAGAGTTGTATCTTTAGTCCATGTCTGTTAGGTGACACATCAATATGCAAGTTTAGTTGAAGAAAAATGACTTAATTTTTAGTAGATATACAAACATTATTAAAATAAAATAAAAAATAAAAAAATAAAAAAATGTAAGATCTCTGCAAACACATGAAAAGAAAACTGTCAATCCATTTCACAGGCCTTTTTATCTGATTAACTGATGACAGCTTTCAAAGAATTAAGAATGAGCAGACAATCCAACACTGAAATACACTAAGAACCAACTATTGATTTTATAAGTTAGAGAAACTAAAAATCATCTTACTTTGTATGAAGCTTTTTTTTCTCTGTCGAGTGGTCGAGTCACAAACAGATCCCCTGATAATCTTTCTATAGTGAAAGTCCCCTTAGGGTCCAGATCTGCTCCTTCACCTGAGATCTTGTATTGCATCTGAGCTTCACTAGAATAGTCCGACTTTATCTAAATACAGAAAGAAATAAGAGAACAAAGTCAATAACAGACAAACCTCTTTCTCATCCATCTCATTTTGAACATTCCCTTCATGACTTTCACTCACCTGGACCAGCTTCATTGGGAAAGGACCTCTGCTATTCTCAGGAATACTCAACGGAGGAATAACCCAAGCTCTCTTTGCTCTCTCTTTGCTCTCTTCAGACCCGTCGAAGACTTTGGAAACATCAGAACCAGATCATCAGAGTGAGATTCCATCTGAAAATGTCAGGAAAAGACAATGAGCAACAAAACATTTTTGTTTACAATTAAATACAGCACACAAGCCATCAAATATTTGGATCATTTTTGCATCTCAAAATGTTTACTAGCTAATGGCTATATTAAAATCAGTCTGTAACAGTATTAATATATGGGGAGGATAAAATCTTTCAGTCCCTATTCAATAAACTAATTTAGGTTGATTCAGGACCTCTTCGCTTCCTGGCTGGCTGTACATTATTCCATTACATATAATAAATGGAGCAGAATATAAAACAGTTTAAAAGCTTAGGTAATCTTAGATTTTAGGCTTCAGATCTGCATAAATAAAACATCAGCAGACTCATTTTGTGTTTGAGAATGATCAGAGAGGGCTCAGACAAATTACATTCATCAGTAGGGATTGGACATTTCATGAATTTAACACACGCCTCCAATAATTAGTCATAAACATGTACAGAAATTGATCATTGAAGATGTCCATTTACAGTACAATAGTAAAGTACCACACATAAAAACTAAAATGTCCAATAGAGGTCAGGCTTGTACTGTACTGACAGCAGTTTCTTGAAGAAAGTTGTTTGTACCTGTGGAGAGGAGATGTTCATGACCGTGTCCATGTGATGGTCCTCATGATGGTGGACACACTCAACTCTGACAGATACCGTGTGCTTCTTGCCACTGGAGTCCCAAGCGTGCACAGAAAACACCTTGTGACCTTCATGAAGATCCACTTGTCTCTTCAGGGTTACAGTCCCATCCGTGTCCACATCAAACCACTCGTCAGAGGACCGAAAGAGTGTTCTTGTTCTTCCATCGCATGTATTAAAAATTACTGTCAGATAAAGAGATTCAGTTGGCACAATAAAGCATCTTCGCTGTGTCAGTAGCTGACGCTATGGGACCCTGGTTCATGTAACGCCTCACAGCAGCAGAACTAGTGCGACAAGGGATGGCTGATCTTCCTCATTTACTCATAAAGATGGTGAGTCTTGAACAAAACACTTTTAAAGTCATTGTAATGTGAGCAATTCATAGATCTGTTAAGTGTGGCTTGAGCATGACGAACACCCATGTTCTGATAGCATCAGCTACAGACGAGACACTGATAGCAACATCACTAATCAACACTCATTGTGAGCTACAACGAAAACAAATTTAGTAGTGTATACAATTTATAACTGTTATAGTCCACAGTTAAAAAGATTGCATTGTGTAGAGAGATTATTTAGACAAATACTAAAAATATTTAAGCAAAAACTCTCAATGTTAAGTTGCTTCAGTGTTTTATCTAAAGTGATTTGTGAACACAGCTTACCTCTTCCTAGTATTGTTCCCTGGTGAAGGTGATCTCTGTGCACTTTAAAAACCAGCAACTCCGTCTCAAAGCCAGGAGTACATGAAGACTCCTCCGCATATTCACACAAAAAGACCTAATTTGAAACATATCAAATTTCGTAACATATATGTAACACACTTGAAATTTAAGGCATTTTGATTATTTAATCACTTCCAGCACAACAGCAGTCTATGTGTGGGCTAAACTGTGGATCATTTTCCATTGCTTTGGCACAAAATGTATTCAATGACGACATCTTTTTAAATTACACAAATTATTTTCTCACTCAGACACAAACACCAGCAAAACTCTATGAACGTACAGGCCAATTTGAACGTTTATGTAGTGTTTTGGTAGTTTTAGTGGATTTTGGATGTGAAATTTACAGCTGTACTAATCTGAAAATTTGTAAGAAGAACAGTGTGAAGAATTTTGAAGTGACCCAAGTAATGAGAAATGCGTCCTAGTGATTGTAAAAATAAACAACTGTAATTTCAGAACCTTGAAATCACTTTTCAAAACACAAATAGATGTATTTCATGAGTTCACATGATCATAAAATCATAAGGAAAATATGGTAAACGGGTTTGGTGTGATGTACATGGTCAAAAGTTTGCTCTTAAATCGAGCTTTTAGATTACAGGAATACAGGATTACAATAAAATAGCTTGCCATAAGTAAATGGACGCGACTGGCGTAAAGAAACGTTCGCTTTGACACGTCCTGTTTAACAGCTCATTTACTCATTTCTGTAGTGTAGAGACTTCAGAAGGATCCCACCGTCAGAAACAAGTGGTTTATTTTAATGGCATCCCAGATCACATCAGAGGATTATATGTTTGTTTTGAGCATTTTATTCTGTAAATAAGGAATAGTGTAATGGAGAGTTTGCAAATAAACTTTTGTTGACAGATGAAATGTCATGTCTAGGAAAACTTTTCAGTGTAATTTAATTAGATGTTTCATATGTAAAATATAAAGTTGTGCATCATTTGTTCAGAGACTGCAGAGATTATATTTTGTAAAATTTTTGCAGATGAAGCACCACAACAACACAGATGACATTTTTTTCTCTTAAACTTTTGATATTGCTTTTTGGTGGTGGATGTTAAGATGTTTAGTTTTTTAATACTAGTTCTCAACTTCATTAAACATATTACTGAACGTGGATTTATAATGCCAAATAAAATCAGCTTCTCATGAAATGATAAAACTTGCAACTATCAGACACTAATAAAGACGTTTTTGGTCCTGCACAAAATCCTACCTTACAGAGGAAAATAATAACCCCCAATCGCACAATCTTCATTGTCTCCATTTGAAGCAAAATGTCTCAAAAGGTCCTTCAAGTCTTACTTCCTTGTTGATTTTTAAGACTGCACAGTTATTGAATTGTTTGTGTCGTGCAAATCCCCGCATATGTTATCTTTTCAGGGGCGGGGTTCATTTCACACATTGTTTGCTGGTCGGTATGTCTCCTGTTTTGAGTGTGAATGGCGTCAGGTTCACAAAATTATTAAACAAAATTTAAACTGCCTGCTAAGTCTGTGAGGACTAAACAGTGAATAACTTTTCATTTCATTCATTCCCATCTTTCAAAATCCATAAACCTAAAAATCCCTATATATGTGCAGCACATTTGTCAAATGTTAACACACTACTTTCCAAACTGATAAAACACATTTAAAACAAAATATCACAATTTGTGCGTTTCTGCAGTATTCTGAAATATATAGTAAATCTTAGCAGCAGAATATTTACAATAAAATCATTCCAAACACTTTGCAATTTCATTTGAAAGCCTACTCAAACTGTCTCGAGTGCGTAATCACAATGATCACGCTCCAGTTCTCTCAAACTTTCCCACCAGACGCTAAAACAGTTAAGAACAGAAACTGCAAATGTTGTCTCACACACATACGAGGTGTTAGTGAGGCCAGCAGGGGTTCTCACCCTGTGGTCTGTGTGGGTCCTAATACCCCAGTATATTGATGGGGACACTATACTGTAAAAAGCACAATCCCTCGGATCAGACATTAAACTGAGGTCCTGACTCTGTGTGGTCATTAAGGGCTTTCACACCGGGTAGTTATAAGAACTCAGTTAAAAGAACTAGCCAAGTAAGGTGTAAATTTTTAAAACTCTTAGTATAAAAATCCAAACTAATCAATGTAAAATGCTGCATTCTTCTCATGCATCTCTGATCAATCTGATGGACAAAGTCATTGATTGTTTCCTCTCTCTTCTACTCTATTGAGTCCCAACTGAGTCAGGTTTTCTGTGTGCTCTGGTTTCCCACACAATCCAAAGACAATCAGGACAGGTGAACTAAAGTTTGGGGTTTCTGGTTAAAGACTCGTGTTGATATGTTTTGCTTAGGCTGAGATTCAGTACCACTATTAAAATATGTTCCGGCCTAGTTCACAACAATGAATTAAATAATTAACACATTATGGCCCGGTTTCACAGACAGGGCTTAGACTAAGCCAGGATTCAATTAGTTCAATTAGGGCATTTAAATAGCTTTTATAAACGGTCACTAGAAGAAGAAAAACATTATTGGTGTGCATCTTGAGACAAAACAATGGCACTGACATATTTTAATATATGTCAGTACAATTTGCTTTTAGTTAAAACAGTTCAAACATTCATTTTAGTCTGGGACTAGCTTAAGCCTTGTCTGTGAAACCAGGGATTTTTTTTTTTTTTTTTTACAGATTTTATTTTTTACTTCTAGCACCAAATTCACTTTTCCAACTCAAAATCAGATGCTTAGAGATCATAAAATCGAGGAACAGATGCTCTACGAGAGGCAAATAGATAAATTAATAAACAGTACAATATTAATTGCAAGCGCTTAAAGATATAGCTCTGTTTTATGACCTGTATCTGAAGATGTCTAAAAGTTGTATCCCATTATTGATTTGAACAGACATATAATAGACATTTTGCATTAATCCTAGTATTTTGGTAAATGGGACTTTATTAAATCATAAAAAGAAAAAATAATTATTTGATGTTAGTTCATACACCATTACTACATTTACAGTTATGCATTTAGCAGATGCTTTTATCCAAAGCAACTTACAACAGAAAACCATCAAGGGGCCGACAATATTTGTAATATACAACGTCAGGTTTATTTGACAACTAGATTAGGAATCAAATTAGAGAAGAGAAGAAATGCAGAGAGCTTTTGTGGAAGTGTGTACGTGCATGAGTTCTTGCAGAAGAGGTGTCTTAAACTGCTTCTTGAAAGATGTGTTGGTTTCAGCAGTTTGGGTAGAGGTTGGCAGCTCATACCACCAGAGAGGAACAGAGCGTGTGAACGTTTTGGAGAGTGATTGTGGTTGTGCAGGAACAACACTACAACACAGAATTTTCAGATACAATTATGGTCAAAATTTAAAAATTCAATTTCAATTTGATTTATGTGCTTTTCTAAGATGAGGCCAGGCAGCTTCTGGAACAGCTGCCTTGACAAGTGGGAGAGGAAGTGGCTGGCTTCTGAAAGAGGAAGTCGACAATTTTGCGGCGGGGTCAGTAGACTGATTTGATGCAAAAAGGGCAACAAGGAAGACGTGTGTAATGAAAGGGATTTTATTAAAATAAGACTATCATAAATGGATAAGGAAGTGCATAAAATTGCTAAATGCAACTGATTAAGTTGGATGTTAAACGTTAACTGTGTGCCAGGATTTAATATTAAACAATTTAATTACAATGCACTTTATTTAAATTTTGCTTTACTATAATATGCAAGTAGAATCTACTAATCTACAGCTAAAATAACTGGAAGTGGATGGAGATCGGAAGCCTCAACTCGATGAAGTTACAATGGCAGAGTTCCAGCAAAGTATTTAAAACGGGACTGAGAAATCGAGTTATGTGTTCTCACCTGAATTTTGAGTTTGTTTAGTTTGACAATTCATATTCCATCTCCACCTGCTTATTTAGGTATTATTAAGGTGAACAGACAGTACCCCAAGTTGTTTGATATTATCATGTCTGTTTGTTTTGGACTCTTTGTTTGATTTTCATTGGTTCCTGTGTTCCTTTGTTATAAGTTCCCACCACTCATCAGTCTCCATGGTCACCATCATCATTAGTTCATGTTTATCAGCTGTGTCTCATTAATCACCTTGTTATCCACACTACTTAAAGGGATAGTTCACCCAAAAATGAAAATTTGATGTTTATCTGCTTACCCCCAGGGCATCCAAGATGTAGGTGACTTTGTTTCCTCAGTAGAACACAAATGATGATTTTTAACTCCAACCGTTGCAGTCTGTCAGTCGTATAATGCATGTCAATGGGAACTCCATCTATAAGAGTAAAAAAAAACATGCACAGACAAATCCAAATTAAACCCTGCGGCTCATGACGACACATTGATGTCCTAAGACACGAGAAACCAAACAGTATTTATATCATTTTCCGGTTGGTGAGGTCTGAAAACGCGCTCTGATGATGGAAGTGATCTCTCGCGCGTATACGTCAATGAGTGCAAGAGATCACTTCTGTTGTCAGAGCGCGTTCAGACCTCACCAACCGGATGCTCAAGGCAGTTGGACATAGTGGTGTATTAGAGGTAAAAAATTATATAAATACTGTTCAGTTTCTCGCACAAACCGATCATTTCGTGTCTTAGGACTTCAATGTGTCGTCACGAGCCGCAGGGTTTAATTTGGATTTGTCTGTGCATGTTTTTTTTTTTTTTTACTCTTATAAATGGAGTTCCCATTGCCATGCGTTATACGACTGACAGACTGCAACGGCTGGAGTTAAAAATCATCATTTGTGTTCTACTGAAGAAACAAAGTCACTTACATCTTTGATGCCCTGGGGGTAAGCAGATAAACATCAAATTTTCACTTTTGGGTGAACTATACCTTTAAGTTCCTGCTTTTCTGTTGTTCTTTGTCTGGTCTCGTCAGTGTTTTGTGTGTGTAATGTTCTTCATGTTTGGATTTATGCCTTTGGCTTTATTAAAGATTGTATTCTCTCTTCATCATTGTGTTTGTGTTGGATCATCTACACAGCGTTGTGAGATATCATGATAGATATGGAGGAACACTCACGCAATGGACACAACCTTAGTTTCAAGCAAAAGTGGGGATCCACAATCTGATTCCTGACGTGATGCAGCCTGAATCATAATCACACTGTGTTCGTTCGTTTACCAGAGGAGAACTGGCCCGCAGACGGAGCCTGGATTCTCCCAAGGTTTTTTTCTCCATTCTGTTTGCATCATTGAATAATTTTCCTGTTATCACTGTAAAGCTGGATTAAAACCATCTGTATTCTATAAAGTGTTATAGAAATAAAGGTGACTTGTTTCTACTATTCACTGACACAAACACACCTGTTGCTTTTACAGATCAATTTTACACAATCATAATTATTATACTGACAGATTCACATTCTTAAGAAGGATTGGTGATGATTCATTAAACATACCGGGAGTGCTGTCATTTATGTCCTCTAATTATAAAATAAACTTCTGTTTTGGATTTAAACTTGTTTACTTCTTTACAGCAGAAGTGGGCAAAGGGTTGATAGATGAATCATCGCAGACAGAATGAATTGCTTGAATCCTCCAATTCAATTATCAGGGTTCCAGTGCCTGTCGCTCGAGCATCACCTGAACACAAGCACAGACATTAGTAAAAGGCTCTGCTAGCATGATTTCTTCTCTTAAAAAAGAAACATATTACCATCATCCACAGCCAAAATGATAGCTGTGTATTTGCCATCTTTGACATGGGGAGATTCTCTATCCATATGGTTCCTGACTTTAATCATTCCAGTGTCTTGATTTACACTCAGCCAGCCAGCAGGATCATTGCCAATTTTATACCTGGAAGGAACCAAAACATTCAGGTTAAAACTAGAAATGTTCAGCAAGAAAAACTTAATGCTTCAAAAAGTCTTGCCTGTATGTTTAATACAATTTGAAGTTCAATGGATATACAGGCATGCTGTAATTTAAATTCTGGGTAGAAGAGGTTTGATATTGGAAGGGATAAAGGCCTTGAAAGGTAGATGCTAAACAGTTGCTAAGATAGTTCTCAGTGTTTACTAGTGCTAGTGTTTGATAATTGGAGTTTGACAAAAAACAACAACAACAACAACAACAAAAAACACTTAATCCAAGGTCCATTAAAAAAATGATCTATGGGATTTTTATTGTTCTACAAAATCTGGGAATCTCTAGAAAAATCAGTCAGTATTATCAAATGGAATAATGCAATTTTGGAGGTTTGTCTTGGAGGGGAAAAATAATTTGCAACATTTCTTACATTATCTTCTGTGGTTTCCCAATGTCTGGATCAGTGGCTGTATAAGTAACCAATTCAGTATCAACCAGTGAATCTTCAGGTTTGTAAATAACCTTCTCCTTTGGATTAAACTCTGGAGGCTCATTCACATCTTCTACATTCACCGTGACTGTGGCAGTGGAAGTGGCCAAAGAACCGACGAATGGCTCATCGTTCTCAACAATCACAGACAGAATGTATTGCTTGTTCTTCTCAAAGTCCAGAGGCTGAATGGAAAAGAAAGTGTCTTTTACTAGAGTTAAATCATCACAACCAATCGCCTGTGCAAACACATGAGCAACACACAGTACCTTTACAGTGGTGATGATGCCCTCTAGCTGGCTGGGTCCAGTACTGACACTGAAAAACCCATCCTTGTCACCGCTAATAATGCGATATCTGGTTGACCAGGCAGGAGATCCAACTTCATCTCCATCAGTAACTGTAAGTTTGGCCACTACAGCCCCTACTTTATTCTCTGGGACAGATACAGTGAGCTAAAACAGAGATGTGTGGGTGTATATGAGTATTAATAAAGTTTAAAACACTATTATAACATTCTGAATATATAAATATGCATTACCGAGGTTTGCTCAAACTGAGGTGCGTTATCATTGCTGTCAGTCACAGTAATAACAGCTGTGCCAGTGGTTGAAAAACCTTTTCCTTTCAGGTCAGTAGCGACAACTGTCAAAGTGTATTTGGACCATTGCTGAAAGGGAAGATGTTTTCAGGTGAGTTTATTTACATGAAATCATACTTTGTCACTGTGAGATCCATTCATCAGATTTCTCACCTCTCTGTCCAAGCCTGAAGAATTCACACGAATTCCTCCAGTAACAGAGTTGATTACAAACATGTCTGGATTTGGCAATTCTGGTTCTTGCTTGACAATTGAGTATCTGATTTCTGCATTGTAAGTATTTGGATCATCTGCATCAGTGGCTGTGACTGTCATGAACTCATGACCTTCAGTGAGAGAAGAATAAAGACTGATTAGGTGTTACGAGCTGAAGAGGCATTTGAGGAAAATAAATAAATAAAATCGGCTAAAAACAACTTCACTGAGAAACTGCACCACACACCTACCTATTTCAGCAGCTTCAGGAACATTTCCATTGAATGGATTTTGTGTAAAAACAGGATAATTATCATTTTCGTCAGTCACATCTACATTAATGTCCATAGGCTTTTCTGCTATATCCGCACCAACTCCAGTAGCATGAGCTTTAAACTAAAGACAGGGGAAGAAATACAGGCATGTTAAGAGAAATATCTGAGGTTGTTTGAAAACAATTAAATCAAAATTAGAGTCGTGACTTTTAGTCTATGTCTATTAGCTTTGACATCAAAATGCAAGTGTAGTTGAAGAAAACCATGGGAAATTTTTAGTAGATATACAAAATATAAATGCCATCGAGGAGGTAGATATAGAGAATGTGAAGCTGCCGTCACGCCGTGTTCAGGTCTAGCCTGAGTTTGTTTATATCGCGCTGCCTTTCTACTAGTGAAATTAGGGCAGTATTTTTGATTTTCTGTCGTGATTGTGAAAAATGTCGCCATTGTAGGTCATTTATGATGAATCAAGAATTGCAACAGGAGCTCACATCATCGTTCAGGGAAAAAACTGGACGGTGTGATACAATTTGCGCCTTTTCTATGTGTAAAAACACTAAGGGAAGCAGGTTGAGGAGGTGACGGGAAGACGACAATTTTTTTTTATTTTGTCTGGTTTAATAATTAACATTTGCAAGTATGACTCTTACTCGGCTTGTGAATGAGCATAACTTGCACACAGCCACTTCAAAACTGTTCACGAGCTTCTACGGGTTTGATTTTGGTTGTCATTTGTTCACCTAAATACAAAAAAATACACTGTGTAGGTGTGTGTCCACTGTTTGTGACCCTCAGATTCTGGTCAGTTGCAATTTGGGAAAGTGATTTTTTATAAAGACAACTTTTAAAATACAGTTACATTTACACCCTTCCAACAAAGAAATGGATCGACTTCTGTCAGCTTGTTGAACAAATTTTTTTATTTGGACGTTTTCTACCATATGATGGCTGAAGCAGCAGCACGTGACACTGTTTTCACGGTAACCAGATCAACATTGTGAACGGAATTCTACAAAACTTCAGTGAAAACACCAAATGTAAACGATAAAAGCTTCTTGTGGTTTCTTGGTTTGATCGATTTGAGCAACCATAAACAACGCAAAACATAGGAATTTTGAGTTTGTGATAGCAATTCCTACATAGAAAAATCACTTCCTGCCCTCCAGCCGCATTTCGTGCTACAGCAACGGCGTCATGTGCAAACAACCAATTAAATAAATTAGAGTTGTATCTTTAGTCCATGTCTGTTAGGTGACACATCAATATGCAAGTTTAGTTGAAGAAAACTGACTTAATTTTTAGTAGATATACAAATTACAAAAAATGTATGGTCTCTGCAAACACAAGAAAAGAAAACTGACAAGCCACTTCACAGGACCTTTTTTTTTTTTTTTTAATCTGATTACAAGAGGGCAGCTTTCGAGCAGACAATCCAACACTGATCTGTTTATTTTATAAGTTAGAGAAACTAAAAATCATCTTACTTTGTATGAAGCTTTTTTTTCTCTGTCGAGTGGTCGAGTCACAAACAGATCCCCTGATAATCTTTCTATAGTGAAAGTCCCCTTAGGGTCCAGATCTGCTCCTTCACCTGAGATCTTGTATTGCATCTGAGCTTCACTAGAATAGTCCGACTTTATCTAAATACAGAAAGAAATAAGATACAATAACAGAATATGTTAATAACATACAATAACAAAAGATGCAAATAACAGAATCCTCTTTCTCATCCATCTCATTTTGAACATTCCCTTCATGACTTTCACTCACCTGGACCAGCTTCATTGGGAAAGGACCTCTGCTATTCTCAGGAATACTCAACGGAGGAATAACCCAAGCTCTCTTTGCTCTCTTTAGACCCGTCGAAGACTTTGGAAACACCAGAACCAGATCATCAGAGTGAGATTCCATCTGAAAATGTCAGTAAAAGGCAATGAGTAACAAAACATTTTTGTTTACAATTAAATACAGCACACAAGCCATCAAATATTTAGATAATTTTTGCGTCTTAAAATGTTTATTACAGCTACTGACTGCATAAAAATCAGTCTGTAACAGCATTAATATACGGGGAGGGTAAAATGTTTCGGTCCCTATTCAATAATCCAATTTAGGGTGATTTGAGACCTCTACACTTCGTGCCTGGTTGTACATTATTCCATTACATGTAATACATGGAGTAGAATAATAATTAGTCTTCAATAATTAGTACTAAACATGTACAGAAATTGATAATTGAATGTCCATTTAAAGTACCATAAAGTAGCACGCATAAAAACTAAAATGTCCAATAGAGGTCAGGCTTGTACTGTACTGACAGCAGTTTCTTGAAGGAACTTGATTGTACCTGTGGAGAGGAGATGTTCATGACCGTGTCCATGTGATGGTCTTTATGATGGTGGACACGCTCAACTCTGACAGATACCGTGTGCTTCTTGCCACTGGAGTCCCAAGCGTGCACAGAAAACACCTTGTGACCTTCATGAAGATCCACTTGTCTCATCAGGGTTACAGTCCCATCCGTGTCCACATCAAACCACTTGTCAGAGGACTGAAAGAGCGTTCCTGTTCTTCCATCGCATGTATTAAAAATTACTGTGAGAAAAAGGGATTCAATTGGCACAAAGAAGCATCCTGTCACATATGTAAACCTGGTTCCCTGAGTGGGGAAGAAGACACTGTGTCAGTAGCTGACGCTATGGGAACACCCTCCAGGTGGTCTGAAATAGTGTTGTCAAAAATACCAACACTTCAACTTCAAACAGTAAATGTGCTGCTGTCTGTCAAACAACAAAAGAAAAAGAGAAAATCACTCACTGCTCTTGACAGAATAACTTTTGTACCTTTAATATTAATCAGTGTATATTTAATTAATGTGAAATTTATGCAGTGTTTTATTTTTGCATTTGATTATTCAGTTTATTGTTCTTACTTGAACGCTACCATTAAATAGATCTAATGTAGCCCTACTTGAAAAAATTAAGCACTGGTTATTTCATTTGTATCCGTATTGTATTTGTCCTATTGGTTGTAATTTGTATCTTTGTTATTAGAAATAAGAATAAAGAGGAATTAAAATAACAAAAATAACTAATCGTCCACCCATAATTTCAGGTGTTTTTGTTTACCTGGATATTCTTGATGTTAAGTTTTCAGGTTGATATAACTATATATTACCAAGTTGAGCAAAGAGTTTATTTACATCGATGTTAAAATGACATTGTCAGATGTGTGACATTACCTTTTATGTAATGCTAAAACACTGCTGTTCACTTTCAGAAGTTGTAGTGATGCTTTCTTTTCCCAGAAAGAATGTAAAACATATATCATTTTCAGTTTTTAAATATACTTAAATAGATTTTAAATTGATTTTACACACTTAAAGCAATATATTGCATATCAAATATTGCATTATTTAACAATCTATCGCATATTGTATTTTTTCTTCAATATATAAGCTACAACACTTACACTTGAGTGAGACCTGTCATTTTGAATCTGATGAAAGCAAATTAAATTCAAGGCATGTATAAAATTGGATTGAATGATATAGTTCACAGTTAAACCAGTTTTATGATAAGAACATTGTTGAAGGAATTATTTAGCCAAATACTAAAAATTTTTAAACATTCAGTTGCTTCAAGGTTTTATTTAAAGAGAACACAGCCTACCTCTTCCTAGTCTTTTTCCTTGGTGAAGGTCATCTTTGTGCACTTTAAAAACCAGCAACTCCAACTCAAAGCCAGGTGTACAAGAAGACTCCTCAGCAAATCCACATACAAAAGCCTAATTCGAAACATTAAAGGTAAGGTAGGAAATTTCGGAGAGACCAGCAACAACAGCAAGCTAGCTTTGAAAGCATGAGATCCCACCCTCCCTTCAGAGCATCTCCAAAGCCACGCCTCCTACAAAACACATGAACGCACACAGCCAGAACAGAGTCCGCAAAGTGTCACGAGACGGCGTTAAATTACCTCATATCTCAAATCACATTATGAACTTTTATCTTTGAAATTTGAATGACTTTTTAAATTAGTCAGTATGTCATTATAGAATATGAATAACACCCTTTCACTTTTTTTTTTTTTTTTACTTTACTACCTTTGCTAGTGTTTTGAAAGAACGAGTTGATTTGAGACATTTATGTAGTATTTTGGTAGTTCCCTTTCGAGAGAACAATGCTGTATCGTGATGTTGATGCTATGGGAACACCTTCAGCGTGGATGGTCTGCAGAGGCACCGCAGCGACTTTGATCGTGGGGATTGAAGGTGGAGTGGGCGGAGGAATACAAGATGGATCTTTCTCTTTCTCAGGTTTCAACTGCTAGCTCTGATGCTCTCAGGCCAGATCTGGAAGCCTACTTTGTGGCCTCTTCCAACCTGGCCAAGAGCATATTATTAGAAGATCTCATTTAGAATCGAATTCAGAATTAGTTTGTTTGCTCCTCTGGGGGAACCCTACTAAATGACTACATACTGCTGCTGCAGGGGCTTATGGGGTGTTCACACCAGACGCGACTTGCGCGAATAAATCGCGCTATTCGCACGTAGTTGGACTCTTGAACATTTTGAGTTTACTCGCTTCATTCGCGCGTGAAATTCACTTCACAACAGACGCGAATTCGCATCATGGCGGGGCTTCTGCCAGGCGGCTCCAGTCTCTATGCGAAATGGCTGACATGGATTTTGTTGAGAGGGTAGCTGTGCTTTATGTGCTATGGAAGGCTGAAAAAAAAGGCGTAGACTCGTTCGGCACCGTGTCTGGGTCCATCAGTGTGTGTATAATATATATATATATATATATATATATATATATATATATATATATACACACACACACACACACACACACACACACACATCAAATTGAGTAAAGAGCATTTTTTACAACTTACCAGATTGTCCGACCTTCTTCCAAGCAAGATCCTTTTTATTCCTGTTTCTATAAAAGTACAAAGATGTATCGTACAACTCCGTGTATCCACATACAGCGACGATGATTTTGTCCTCCATTGTTGTTTCGGATTTCTGCCTCCGCTCGCTACGTCGTAATCACGTCACTACTAGAGCAATTAAGCTCCTGATTGGTTAATGCGGCGCGAATATTCGCCAAAGTTCAGATTTTTCAACTTGTCAAACGCCCGAAACTCTCAATTCGTGCAAAACGCGCCGCAGGATGTCTATCGTGTCTTTGCATTGACTTAACACTCGCACTTAACGCTTCATTCGCGTCTGGTGTTAGCGCACCATTAGGCCCAGGGAATGGGTAGTTTGCAGACCAGGGACTTGGACTGAATCATCTTTTGCATCCCACTCTCTTGTCTGTCGCCCCTCCAATTCTAGTTATGGAGGTGATATGATCCTTCCCTAATACAAGGAAGAGATATGGGCAATGTTGACAGATCAGAAGATGGACTGAGTCACCAATAGAATCCCATTCCCTCATCTGTCACCTTGGAGGTGATGGTGCAGAGTCAGCACATTTCCTTGCTGGAATTGCGATAAGAATAAGCAACCATCAGGCAAGATAAGGGATACTTAGCAGAAGGGTGGTAGGATGCTACTTGCGAGCCACTCTCTCAGCCGCCCCTCCAGTTTCTTTAGACTGGAGGTAATAGCTTGAGATGAGTAAGAATACATATGTTGCACACTTCCCTAGGGGACCTACTTAAAACAGGCAGCACATTTCCCTGGTGGGTTAGCGTTAAAAGTCTTTTAGTCCCGTTAAGGTGACACCCAGGGAGAAGGGCAGTTGACAGAAGGTGGGCTTTATCGCCAGTAGTGTCCCACATTCTCATTTTCTCTGTCGCCCCCTCAAGAACTCAGTACTCAGAGGTTTCTCAGGTGGTCCGCAAAGAAAAGATTGCCAGAGCATGAGATGAGTTTGGTCACTACAGTACTTGGCCCCACTCTCTTATCTCTTGCCCTTCAAACTTATAGGCTATAAGTTATTCTCAGCTAGATCTTCTGAAAGTACTTTTGCTATTCTCTTCCAAGAAGGTTTGAGGGTTAGAATGGGCAGTTGTTAGAACAGATGGATTGAGCGCAAAAAAAAAAAAAAAAAAAAATTGCGCCCCTCACTCTCTTCTGTAGCCTCCAGTTCTTTTAGACTGGATGCTGAAGTACGTGCTCCCCTCGGTCAGGTTGCTTTTAAAGATCTTTATATTTGCCAAGGCCTGGGGACAACTAATGTGGTGGAACAGTAGTCTGCCCTCCTCCAGAAAGGAAGCTTGTTGGTGTTGGTGCGGCCTCCCTGGTTAGCTCTGACCCTAGGAACCCTAGCAAGAATCTTCCTTTGGAAGATTACCTACAGATTCTTTGGTCCTGGACCAGTCTGGTCACTGGTGCGTCCCTACCAGCTAAGTATTAAAAAGGGGGATCAAAAAATGTGGAACTTCTCCATGCCTCTGGGCACTAAAGCTCTTGGTTACTTGGTATCCATCTTGTATGGCAACCCTATGTTCAGATCCTTCGGGTTGAACTATACTTGGTTCGCTGTAGTTTATTTTCACAGCTGGTGAGCAGGCATTTATTCAGTATGGCAGAGTGGGTATTAACGTTCCCACAGCATCAACAATTCATGATGCCGCATTTAGTTCCCTCGAAAGGGAATGTCTTAGTGTTACGTATGTAACCCGGTTTCCTGAGAAGGGAGTGAAGAGTTTTGAAAAAGAGAACTATTGTCCTAGCAATTTTATAGGCCTATATAAAAAAAAAAAAAAAAAGCTGGTCCGCACATACTTCGGTTTTGCTGACTGTTTGGAAAGTTTTGAGTTTTTTTACCAATGCATGGTTAGCAAACTCTATAAAACTATATTATATAATATGCTGCACATAAGAGACCTAAGAATAAATCAATAAAATTAGATAAAAGATGTTTCTTTTCACATACTTTTGTCTCCATGTATTTAAAAATAAACCTAATTTACAGACCTAGTGTGAAAAACTACAAGCATATTAACCTCTTTGCACTTAATTTGCCATTGTAAAACAAACTTTTGCAAAATACTAAAACAGTTCTCTACATTAGACATAGAACTAACAGCTTGTGTTTCATTGGAAAACACTGCCATTTAAATGCCACTCTATACTGTGTATATAATGAATATTTTTATAATTGGATTCTCATGTTTTTAGATTGAAAGTTTGGGTCTGGGACAAGGGGAAATTAGGAATTAATAAAGCATTTGAAAAGTCTTAAATGTTTTTTTTTTTAATGACTTATATATAACAAAAGGAACAAAGTGAAAGTTTATTAGATTTGGGAGGAAAACAAAATCAACCCCTGCAACATAAAAGTGACTGAAATTTACATTTCCCAAACTGTCCAACCACTGATAATATAAAAATTACACAACAGCAACACATTAATTTTTTCTCCCTTAAACGTTTGATATTCATTTTTGATTGTAGAGGTTAAAATATTTAGTGTTTGATTTCTCACTCTAAGCTTTCAACTTCATCTTAACATTCCCAGAATGTTCATTTCTAATTTCAAATAAAATCAGCTTCAAAATATTAGAAAATCCTACCTTATAAAGGAAAATAATGACTCCCAATAGCACAGTTTTCATTGTCTTCATTCAGAAGTGTAAAGATTTCCACTGGAGGTGAGCCTAGTGAACGCAAGTGCAGTTTATTGAACAAAAACATGAACTAAATACAAAACATAGACGTGGCTTGACTTGTCTTGACTTGACACAGAAATAAACTCACCAACAGCAGATTACAGTGAAACAAAGCTAGGCAAGATAACAATGAAACATGAGGGATATTTATACAAAGAGACTAATGACATACAAGGAACACCTCTGAACAATCAAGACAATGACCCATCACAAAACAGAACTGATAAACCACATGACTAAATCAATCAATGACAACATAACACATGAGACTAGGGAAGTACATGACATGATCACATGAGGACAAGGGAATCACATGACATCAGGGAGCACGTGGCAAATATAACAAACAAAGCAATGAAACAAGGCATGAACTTGAAAAATAAACCATGAAACATGCACATGAAACATGATACCAAAACAAGACATTACAAAAAGATAAATGTCTCAAAAGCTCTTCTTACTTTCTTATTCGTTTTTAAGTTTGTGCAGCTACTTGCTCGAGTTCCCCAAAATGCATGCACATGGGGAGTCTTATCTTTTTAGGAGAGTTTGCCCAAGGGTGTGGCATATGGAGTGATGTAATGTGCCAAGAAAAAAAAAAAAAAAAAATGACCTAACTGGAACCAAGGAGATATCTGTACTATCCTGTACCTGTTAGCATTTTCAATAACCCCAAGAGCAGTTTCTGGACACTCATATTTTTTAGACACCTGGTGAAAAAAAAAAAAAAAAGTGATACTCCCACAGAGTATTTTTAAAGTTTTCTTTTTACAGTATTGTAGTAATGGTGACAAATAAAGAGTAAAACTGTGACTGTAAAAAAGTAAAACTGTTACACTATATACTATGGAAGTAAACTAATGACAAATATTTTTTTTTAAACAAAAAAGCTTGTTGAATTGCACTAATTGAGAAAAAAAAGCATTGTATTAACCATATTTTTAGGGCTTGCATTTTTATGGGCTGAAATTCAACATAGTTGTATATTTACGCTGTGAATATTTCAATTAAAAACATTTCACACACATTTTCATTATTAAAAATTAATTAATCAAAATTCACCTTTCAGATTTCACTTCCAAAATATTCAGTCTGTTTAAAAATACAACCTATTCAACAAACAATCTTTGGTCCATTTTATTTCGCTTTACAAATTTGCTTCCACAAGTTCAGTGGTTCAAATTTGATAGAAAATTCAACATTGCACATCTGGGAACTGCAGGAATAGCAGTGGAGTACCGAGCATAATCTCCATTTGCTGTTAGTCGAACTCACCAGCATTTGGTGCAAGCGCGTGTTGACAAAGAGCAGAGTGATGGGTAGAAAGAGTCATTCATTTCATTCACAAAAACGCTCAAAAACGGATTTACAGAAATGGGGCAAGCGGTAAGTGTATGTGTGATGATTATCAGGGCCATGTATGCTTAAAAGCTGAAAAAGACACAAAAGTTGTGTTTACATTTAAATCAATGTCTTCACTGTTACTTTCCCTTACATGTAAGTAGCTTTCTCTACAGTGAACGAGATAATAACGTTATTCCCCGATGCTGATGTACAGTTCAAACGTTAAATCTGAGGTAGACATATAACTTTCCTATCGCAGCGCTGTGCTGCAGTACTGGGGTTTCCCTCAATACATCATACTTCAGGACTCCCCTGCCGTCGGGACATTTAAAACACTTAAAGTAGCTTAATGGACTCATACAGTGATATAAAAGACCACCAAACTCACACCTTATTTGGGGGATGCAGGCTATACTATATAGGCTACAGACAAGCAGGTGGACTCAGAATATGAACGTAACGTGCAAAGTTTGACGCCAAGTGTTTCCTACTGTAATACTGGCATAAAGTTGGCTTGACATTGGACGGTCCATATTCGCAAATTTAGGGACCGTCTCTAAAGTTACATACGACATTGGTATACACATTTCTAACTTAAATATCATTTGAAGAGAATGACTTACAGTCATAAACTAACTGTAATGTGCTCGTGCAGGTGTCAGGCATGATGCACACCTTTAGATTTTGGATATTTAATAAAATAAACTGTCAAATCATGTGTAAATATTACTATTTTTCACTACCGCATGAGCTCATATTTATTATCAACGGTCTAGACCAGTGGTTCTCAACCCGCGGCCCGTCAATGCAAATGCGGCCCACGATATGCCAACCACAAAATAAATTCCAGTTTTACAATTTATTTTTGTTTTTAAATTCAATTAAAATGAATTTAAATGAATATAAGTTTGAACTATAATAATATTTTTTGTCATATAAAATCATTTTGATGATCATATATTATTTTCAGACATGCACAGACCTATATACTGAGTACTCAGTTAACGAACAAGCGCTTTGGCAGAATTCCAACAGTAGCCATTATTTTTGTACCTTTAGAGATCAAAATGGACAAATTTGTTATTAGAGGAAAAAAACGAAATGAGGAACATAGCGATGAAGGAAGACGTTGCAAACAAGAAGAGTCGTAGCATCAGCAGCGAAGGTAAGAAGAATGGATAATGAGCGAGATGGGCAGACTTTGTTTGCTCTGTAGTAAAGTACTTGGCATATGCAAAACGTACCATGTCAAAAGAAATGTGAATTCGATGTGTTTGTTTGATGTAGTTGTATTTAAAATCGATAAAATAACCGCATTGGCGCACCCGCAGCTGCTGGCGGATGCTGCGCGAGGGATTTCAACGCGACAGAATGCTTGATATGGTCAGAGATTGTAATTACATGCGCTCAATGCTGTTTGTAAAGAGAGTTGAGTAACATTTGCTTATTAAAAAGGTGTTTGTGGCCTATATAACATTCATTATCATGTAACATGACATGTAACGTCATTATTTGGTGACTGTGACGATGCTGTTGAAGAGAATTTACATCCAGAGTTAAATAGTTACTTAAAGTGTTTTTATTTGGTGCAAAAATCTCATTTTCTGTGACATATCAGTGGATTGTGTAACGTGAGTTTATTGAACGAGAGATTCACTTTGATATGAAGAAGTCACACTGCTAGCCATTTCAACACACTGTGAAACAAAAACGAATTTCTTATTTGTTGATTTTGCAGAACTGAAGTCATATTATCAAATCTCTCAAATCAGAAATCTGTGAGGACTAAAAAGTGAATATTTTTATAATATTTAATTGCTTTCACACAAAATGCATTCAACGACCACATCTTCCTAAATCCATGAACTCTTTTGTCATTCATACTCCATCCGTATTCATTTCATATGGAATTCCCTAGTGAGGGTGCTTTAGTAAAGTGCATGTGTAAGCAACAGCGCCACCATAACATGAATGATAATGTACAGTGAGACATTTAAAGGGTTAGTTCACCCAAAAATGAAAATTATGTCATTACTCACCCTCATGTCGCTCCACACACGTAAGACCTTCGTTCATCTTCAGAACACAAATTAAGATATTTTTGATAAAATCCGATGACTCAGTGAGGCCTGCATTGACAGCAAGATAATTAGTACCTTTCTGGGCATCTGAAAGTATTAAAGACATATTTAAAACAGTTCATGTGAGTACAATGGTTCTACCTTAATGTTATGAAGTGACGAGAATACCTTTTGTGCGCCAAAAAATAAAAAAAATAACGACTTTATTCAACAATATCTAGTGATGGGCGATTTCAAAACACTGCTTCATGAAGCTTCGAAGCCTCGTTTACTGAAATCACGTGACTTTGACAGTTTGATACACGCTCCGAACCACTGATTTGAAACAAAAGATTCGTAAAGCTTCATGAAGCAGTGTTTTGAAATCGCCCATCACTAGATATTGTTGAATAAAGTCGTTATTTTGTTTTTGGCGAACAAAAAGTATTCTCATCGCTTCAAAACATTAAGGTTGAACCACTGTAGTCACATGACTGTTTTAAATATGTCTTTAGTAGCTTTCTGTGCATTGAAAGTGTTAATTATCTTGCTGGCAATGCAGGCCTCACTGAGCCATCGGATTTTATCAAAAATAACTTAATTTGCGTTCTGAAGATGAACGAAGGTCTTACGGGTGTGGAACGACATGAGGGTGAGTAATTAATGACAGAATTTCATTTTGGGGGCGAACTAACCCTTTAAGATTATTTACAAATAATTGGAAAATAATTACAAAAATATCTATATGAAAATTAATATTTTTCCATTAGTCTGCATTCAGATTGCTTAATGTGTATCTATTTTCACATGCCACATATTTGTCCCGTGCTATGGTTATCACTATGTCAGTCAATGCAATTTCGAGAGTGAATCCCACATTTATGTACATGTCCCTTCTGAAACTTTGCAGCATGTGATTGCTCTTAGCCGCATGAAAAACAAACTTTTATTCAAATTCTTGTGCCTACTCTTTGGTCATTTTTGAGCGAGATGGTAACGGTCTAATCAGATTCAATGATCTATGCTAAGCTGTGGCTAAAAGTGCTGCCGCCAAGACCCGGAGATCGGCTGAATGGATAAAACTCAACTGTTTAACTCTAGGGAGTTGGAAAATGAGCCTATTTTCAAAAATAGTGGCGTGTTCCTTTAAATATAGTACACCAAGCTAATTAGTTTACTGTGGTTTCCCACAATCTGTTGAGACGTTGCTTGCTCTTTTTCTGTAAAGACTTGCTTTATTAAAACAGAAAGAGAAACTGCTATTTATTCAAATTCAAAATGAGGAATCTAGGGCCAGATTTACTAAATGGGGTAATTTTGCACTGCGTGTCTTTAGTAAATCCCGACAGTAAAAGAGGGTTTGCGCTGTTAGTAAATCTGGCCCTTAAACACTAAACAGATTGCTCAGATAAAATTGCGGTCAGAATTTTTAAATGTTTGATTTTTGTGGTTTTCTGAGTGTTCCAATTCTAGATAAGACCAGATGGTTTCTGGAACACCTGCCTTGACAAACGGGAGCGAACAGGAAGTGGAAGTGGCTGATGGGCCTGCGGCTCCCTCCTGAAAGAGGAAGTCAACACTTCTCCAGTGTCAGCATGGAGAAAGACTGATTTTATGTGTGATAGAAATATTTTATGTCAACATGAAATGTACAGAAAATGCAGACTAAGGATGCTCAGTTCAAAGACCATGCAGATCTATCCAAAAAAGTGCTTAACACAGTAGAATTAACAGTCATGTGATTAGCTTAGATCATTACAAACCAATCACCAGAACAAATCACAGTGAAGAAGACCTTGATTTTTACTCAACTGTAAGACTTAAATGTGCATGTATCTTTCTATTCATTGAGACTCACTCGGTTGTTTTGACCAGTGATCTCCCGGCCGTAAATAAAACTTCATTTCTACAAAGAGCAACTTGGAAGTCGTGTCAGGTATATGCTGCGCAGCTAAGAAATAGAAGTACTAAAGATTCTACACTCAAAAGACAACAAAAGTAACAGCTAAAGTGTGATTGAGGTAGTGATAGTAGCTTCTTGACGGGACGCCGTCACCATACTTCAGGGAAGTATTGTATTGTATTGTAAGTATTCAGGGAATTACCTCGAGATACTGTAGTATTATATTAACAACTAGGAGTTGTTTAAATTGTCTGTGGTGAAGTCAGATTTGTATTGAGAATTTCCACGACATATGCAAAAAAAAAAAAAAGAAAAGAAAAAAAAAAGGGGACAAACTGTTTAAACCCTACAAGACTTCGTTTAAATTAAGGGTTACTTTAAAACAATGGGAATTTCCTAAACTGGATTTTGAAAATAAATTTGGATGAGGTTTGCAAGCTCCAATTTTACTTGCTCTGTAAGGTTCACAAATCATACAGTTAGTATAAATTTTTACCCATTTTATTCTTTTTTAAAAATGTAATTTTTAAAATGTATCAAGGTTTCCACAAAACTTATGCAGCATAGCTGTTATATATATATATATATATATATATATGTGATAATCAGAAATGTTTCTTGAGCAGCAAATCAGCATATTAGAATGATTTCTGAAGGATCATGTGACACTGAAGACTGGAGTAATGATGCTGAAAATTCAGCTGGGATGACAGGAATAAATTACATTTTAAAATTATATAACTAGAAGACAGTTATTTTAAATTGTAAATATATTTAACAATATTACTGTTTTTTTTAGAGCTGGACATTGACACAAATTTCACAATTTGATTCTCAACTAATGCTGTAAACTATATAGGAAACACCAGTTGGTAGCCTACATTACTATAAAATTAAAGTTTAAAATTAACTGGTATAGGCTACTTACATTTAAAGTACACAAAATGATGTTTTTATAATAATAATAATAATGTTATAATAACTTTTCAATGACAATTATGTTTCTACTTGTTTTTAAATGGTGGCCATCATAAAAACAATGGATTTATTCAAAATACATTAAATATTGAAGAACGGGTTAAGTAAAAATACTATGAATATGCAATTTAGTGCATATATTTAGTTTCGACTAACAAGTTTATGGTCACTGAACGGCTTTTCTGAGGTAAATGTGACGTTACGTTACATTGTTTACAAGCTGTTTCACTGACATTTTGAAATCTGAGACTTTGTTTCACATCAAAAGTAACAAGGCACTTTTTGTGATTTATTGGATGGGAGGCAACGCTACAAACTTCTGTTCATTCATCAACTGGAAACAGCTTTTACTAAAAGATCGATTCTTGGGATGTAAGAATCGATATCAGTTCGTAAAAATGAGAATCGATTTTTTTTAACCCAGCCCTACTATTTTTACTGTATTTTTGATCTAATTAATGAAGCTGTGGTGAGCAGGAAACATTAAAAACTCTTACCAAACCCAAATGTTTGATAAACTGTAGTTTACTAGGGCCTGCCACTCGACAGACAACGAAAGTAGATGGAGAACAAGAGTGATATTGTGGGTTCAATGCACTCCTGAGCAAGAAGAAAGTCAGCAGCTGTTAAATATCCCAGAACTGTTGAAATATTGCTCTTTCAGGTCATGAATATGGAGCTCTAGAGATGACACGAGGTGTAAAAAATGTTACAGTTTAAAATCTCGACATCTGATTTGTTGTTTAGTGTTGTGAGAAGATTAAAGTGTGTTCAGGTTACTTGAAAATTACAGACAGGTGTGTTAACTGGAGAAGGGATGACCTGAAGTCTACAGGAAAGTAGTTCTCCAGGGTTTGAGACAATTATAAACATTAACTTCACGCATAAACATTAACATTATGGAGAGCGCTATACAAATAAAAGTGAACTTCCTGTAGGCATAAACTGATAAATTTGCCACAAGAACAATCATTGTTGATTGTTTTTAATGAGACTGATATGTATACAAATTTGACACTAGATGTCAGTATTACTCCTGCGGTCTCAGTAACTATGAGTCTAGTCTGGTATAGTGTTATAATTCTTCTATCATAATAGTCATCTAATTTTATGAGGATCGCCTACTGTACGTCTTCAGTAAGAACAAAACATCACTGAAGATATGAAGTGATTAATTTATGCTGTCCCACTCAGTCTGGATTTGATTAACAGGAGTAACTGTGAAACTTTGGTTTTTGCTCTTTTATTCAGAAAACATTTCAGCTCATTTCTGCTTTAAAAATATTTCCAATGACAACCATTCGTACCCGTATCAAATAAACAATAAAGTAATTGAGTCAGATACACTTAGTTGAGGAACTTTAAACAGTTATTAAACTGAAATAAAACAAATTTTAACTGAACTGATCGTCTTTTTTTAGAGCTGCTTTACAGCAGAATTGAATACTGTTTTCATCACTGAATCATTTTCCTGTTATCACTATAAAGCTGATTTGAAACAATCTGTATTGTATAAAGCGCTATCTCACCACCTACTGGTGTGTTTATATATTTTGCTAATAAAATTATTGTGCCAGAAGAATTATTTATGGTCTCTCAGCATCTTCTCAGTGAGCTTTTAATACGTTTTACGCACATACAGGAAGATGGTTTAAGCGTTTAGCCTTTTCAAATGTGTCCGAATTAGTGTAGACAGACAAAGTGTTTCATAACGGTTCTGATGCATGAAACTGACTGCTGCAAGAACTTCAGCATTTCTCCTCGGCCTGCTGTGTATGAGATGTTCAGGCAGTTGTAGGAGGCAAAAACAAGATGATGTGGCTATTAACAACAATTTGGTCTACAGATAAAGTACTCTTGCTCCCAAAGATGAACTTTTTGTTATACATACACAAGAGAAGGGATCTTCAACTTTGTGACACACTAAACATAAAGAACATAATTTTTTGCAAATATTAAATATTATATTATCCTTAAATGGTGCAACTTTCATTTTTTCACCTTGCCCTTGATATCAATAACTCACACAACTTATCTGCAGAGAGAGAGAAAAAAAAACATGAATGTATGAGAATTGGGAATCTGCAATAATCCAAAGAAATGTGTATTGAGCCCTACCTGTTTCTGTGTGTTTCAATGAAAGCAGCGCATTAATTTAGAACGGTGATTAAACTGACTGGAACTACCAGTGAGTTCATCTGTTTACACCTTCCCGCCAATCAGAACTGCGTATTCAAACAATCCAACGGCGCTGAAATTAATCTGATCTCAGAACAGTGTGAATTTTAATTAATCCTCGCCTTGTTGGAACAGCCATTGGGAGCTTTTAGACAAAACCTATGTCAAATACCTTAAAAATGACCAATTTTACCAATACCAATGATTATTTATAATAACTCCATACTCGTTGTTGGCTGTCTGACAATTACATTTTCCCTCAGGTTGAAAAATTACAGTTATTTGGCAACAAAATACAACAGAAGGCCTACAAATAACAAAACTAGGGAGTAGGACTTGACTAAATGTCAGTCAAATAACAAAACTACACACTACTGTCAAAAAGACTTAAATTTTAAACATCATAAACATTTAACATTTAACGCGTCCAAGTTTACAACACACACACACACAATCAATATCTCTGTCATTTGGACGGCCCCAAAAAGTTCCAAACGCTAGAAACAACATAAAATAAAGACAAGTGTAGAAAATATGTATTTTACCTGCTTATTTGTACTCCACAATCCACATCCACGAACGAATGACTGCAAATACATATGCTCGCTCGCGCTGACTCGACTGTGCTTAAGAGACTGTATCCTTGCGCCAGGGCGGGAATTCCTTCACTTCGAATATTTAAAATCTTCATTGTCATTTAAATGTCAGCGTATTTCAAAAAATAATGTATGATTATATGATATTATGATATGATATTATAAGAAAGAAATTCGCAAAGAAACATTGAACGCAGCAGAACTACTTTGACAAGCGGAACAAGTGTAGTCAGTCAGAGTAGTGATGAGAAATAAAATCTGATTCTTTTCCACGAACTGATTCTTTCGGATTTGTGAGAAACTATGAAGAAAATTACAATTCGCTATATGCACGGCTACTTCCTGGTTTTAGATAAGCCAGCTCAGTCATTTCCAGTTAAATGTAAGCTGTCAAGATGTCATTCTATTCGCTGCCTTAATTCAAGATCTGCCTCGGGTCAACATTTTAATCGATTCTTATTTTGACGAACCGATCGATTCTTAAATCCCAAGAATCGATCTTTTGGTCTATACTGTTTTCAGATCATAAATGAACAAAATGAACCCAGCTCTAAAAAGAAAATAGTGTCATTGTTCAGATGATATTTTAAAACATCTTTTACTGACAAAACTGGCAAGTGTACTGAATAAAAGTTTTTATTTAAAGGTTTTTTTAGTTTAAAAAACATAATAAAAAAACACAATACAATGCAAGATCCATGTTTCAAATCACTCTTGCAATTAACGATGTTACCTTATGTGTTAGCAAACGTGTTATGAAGATATAACACGGCCATGAGATTTTATGATAGAACAGATGTTCTCAATGTGAAATGTTTGGGAAAAGTGCATTTTGATGATCTGCTGTGAGATTAGTAGGCCTAGCCTACTAAAAGAGTTTTGAAAATTATCACTTGCTTGTAAAAAAAAAAAAAAAAAAAGCTATTAAAAAACTGTAGAAAGAGACTGGCTAATCAACATGTCAGACGATCGACCACAGTTTCGCTTTTATGAGCTCTGTGGTGTTATCTAAAATAGATCAGCGTGGGGGAAATGAAGTCAAATCCAAATTTTGAAGACTTGCAAATTTTAGCACGAAGATCAATGAAGAGTGAATCCCAATGGTGCGTAAGGAGACGAAGGCATGTACAACAGTTTCTGCACACTTAATGCTGAGAGAGGTGAAGGAATTCTGTCTTAACCAAATAAAAAGTACATCAAATATGAGAGAGAAGTCAAAGTTCACTGCTTAATGTAAAAATTAAAAACATTTTCAAGCGTTATTCTGGGTTCCTCAGATCAGCACGCAGAACCCTCTTGCAAACCTCTAGGCTCCATTTTAAAAAAGACAGTCCTTTGAGGGACTTACAAAATGGAGCCCGTGCAGATTATGAGTGGTTCCTCCAGTAATCTCATCATGGAAATGGGAAATGGAAATGGTTTTGGAAGTTGGAAGCACAGAATTCCTTAGAACATAATTTTATGGTGTAACATTAAGAAAGGAAAAACAAGGTCAGGTCTCAGGTTTTTACTATTATCGAAACAGACACAATGGCATCGGGCGAAACGCCTTCAGACATGGAGGCACTGGACAAACACCTTCAGGTATTTAGTCAAATTGTCTGAGGATGTCCTAATATGTACACTGTACTCTATACAAAACACTCTTAACTTATAACAGTTAAGAGTCGAGCTGGCAGAGGAATTTGAACACTTTCTCAATCCTCCTGTACTGGCTTGAGCAATCTGCTTGGGTTTGGGCAATCTACATGAATCATTACATATCAGAAATCACTGGTCACTGGTGATATTGGTTAGACATGTACACGTAACAAAGCAATAGTGACAAAGTAAAAACTTTTTCCATTCGTGTCAGATCCAATATAGAAGGCACAGCATCGTTTTTTAATTTCAGGCTCTCTGTAAATCCAATGCAGCTACTGTGTTTTTCCACAACTTGGCACTGCACAACTTTTCACACTCTTCAAAGGCACGTTTATCGCTTAGTTGCTCAATCTAGTGTTAGCGTCACATCTTTTATTTACCTACTACTGCTTGTAGTGCTTGAATCAGTGGGTGGGGCTACTGAACCTTAGGGTTTTTGATGTCACCAGCCCGGGAAGAGGTTTTTGTAGTCCTTAAAAAGCGATTTCTGTAAAAGAAAATATCTCCCTTTGCATTGAACTTTGAGCGTCGTAACTTTGCAGATGTTTTTTATGCTCAAACAGCAACATTACACACTAACAAAAGTAAAAAAAGTGAAATCATAATCAAGGACCCCTTTAAGTGTAATGGCTTTCTCAAAGCTTCCCCAAACAAAAATTAACGTTCTGAATGCTTTCTCCTACTGAATATAGGAATATTTGAAATAAGCCTATATTTACACCTATAATCGTAAAACCTTTAAACTAATCTACATTGTCATACCTATTACCATGCCATACACTCCAAGAGTTGTCATGACAGAAATTTGGAAATTGCAAATCAGATCTATAAAATCTTTATCTGTATATAAGGGTACTAAATGATTTACTGATTAAACATTAAAATCAGTTGGATTAATTGTTGGTCAAATGTATACAAATTAACAACAACAGATGCAAATTAGAAAGTTTAATGTATATAACATTATGAAAGGCAATTGCTTTATAATAAAGGTAAATAAAGTTTAAACATAAAAAAAGAGCTAAAAAGTTATGTTGTGATTTTGAATCTTGTAATACATCAACAGAAAGTATTCTTAAATTTTCTGCATTTTTACATTTTCAAAAAACATCATTTGGTATGATTTATAAGCTGTTTTCCTCATGGAGCCTGACAAAATGGCCCCACAACTTCAAATTTTTCACATTTTACTATCTTTGTGTTGATTTGGTCCTAGGTTACACAAGAACACACATTTTACATAAGAACACGTTGCTTTAACAGATCACTTCTACACAATCATAACTATTATGACAGATTCACATTCTCCAAAAAGACTGGTGATTAATTAAACATATACAGGAAGTCCTGTCATTTATGTCCTCTAATTCAATTATAAAATAAACTTCTCTTTTTGATTTAACCTTGTTTAATTCTTCAGAGCAGAAATGGGCAAAGGGTTGATAAATGAATCATTGCAGACAGAATGTATCCTCCAATCCAACATCTGGATCAGTGGCTGTATAAGAAACCAATTCACTATCAACCGGTTTGTAAATGATCTTCTCCTCTGGATTAAACTCTGGAGGCTCATTCACATCTTCTACATTCACCGTGACTGTGGCAGTGGAAGTGGCCAAAGAACCGACGAATGGCTCATCGTTCTCAACAATCACAGACAGAATGTATTGCTTGTTCTTCTCAAAGTCCAGAGGCTGAATGGAAAAGAAAGTGTCTTTTACTAGAGTTAAATCATCACAAACAATCGCCTGTGCAAACACATGAGCAACACACAGTACCTTTACAGTGGTGATGATGCCCTCTAGCTGGCTGGGTCCAGTACTGACATTGAAAAACCCATCCTTGTCACCGCTAATAATGCGATATTTGGTTGACCAGGCAGGAGATCCAACTTCATCTTCATCAGTAACTGTAAGTTTGGCCACTACAGCCCCTACTTTATTCTCTGGGACAGATACAGTGAGCTAAAACAAAGAGATGTATGGTGCATATAAATATTAAAGTTAAAACGCTTATAACTTTCTGAATATATCAATATACATTACCGAGGTTTGCTCAAACTGAGGTGCGTTATCATTGCTGTCAGTCACAGTAATAACAGCTGTGCCAGTGGTTGAATAACCTCTTCCTTCCATGTCAGTAGCGACAACTGTCAAAGTGTATTTGGACCATTGCTGAAAGGGAAGATGTTTTCAGGTGAGTTTGTTTACATGAAATCATTCTTTGTCACTGTGAGATCCATTCATCAGATTTCTCACCTCTTTGTCCAAGCCTGAAGAATTCACACGAATTCCTCCAGTAACAGAGTTGATTACAAACATGTCTGGATTTGGCGATTCTGGTTCTTGCTTGACAATTGAGTATCTGATTTCTGCATTGTAAGTATTTGGATCATCTGCATCAGTGGCTGTGACTGTCATGAACTCATGACCTTCAGTGAGAGAAGAATAAAGACTGATTAGGTGTTACGAGCTGAAGAGGCATTTGGGGGAAAAAAAAAAAATCGGCTAAAAACAATTTCACTGAGAAACTGCACCACACACCTACCTATTTCAGCAGCTTCAGGAACATTTCCATTGAATGGATTTTGTGTAAAAACAGGATAATTATCATTTTCGTCAGTCACATCTACATTAATGTCCATAGGCTTTTCTGCTATATCCGCACCAACTCCAGTAGCATGAGCTTTAAACTAAAGACAGGGGAAGAAATACGGGCATGTTAAGAGACAAATATCTGAGGTTGTTTAAAAACACAAATAAATTAGAGTTGTATCTTTAGTCCATGTCTGTTGACTTGATTTTAGTAGATATTAAAATTCCAAAAAATACAAAAAATGTACACTCTCTGCAAACACATGAAAAGAAAACTGTGTCAAGCCATTTCACGGGGCCTTTTTTATCTGATTAACTGATGACAGCTTTCAAAGAATTAAGAATGAGCAGACAATCCAACACTGAAATACACTAAGAACCAACTATTGATTTTATAAGTTAGAGAAACTAAAAATCATCTTACTTTGTATGAAGCTTTTTTTTCTCTGTCGAGTGGTCGAGTCACAAACAGATCCCCTGATAATCTTTCTATAGTGAAAGTCCCCTTAGGGTCCAGATCTGCTCCTTCACCTGAGATCTTGTATTGCATCTGAGCTTCACTAGAATAGTCCGACTTTATCTAAATACAGAAAGAAATAAGAGAACAAAGTCAATAACAGACAAACCTCTTTCTCCTTCATTTAGTTTTGAACATTCCCTTCATGACTTTCACTCACCTGGACCAGCTTCATTGGGAAAGGACCTCTGCTATTCTCAGGAATACTCAACGGAGGAATAACCCAAGCTCTCTTTGCTCTCTTTAGACCCGTCGAAGACTTTGGAAACACCAGAACCAGATCATCAGAGGGAGATTCCATCTGAAAATGTTAGTAAATGACACTGAGCGACAAAACATTTTTGTTTACAATTAAATACAGCACACAAGCCATCAAATATTTGGATCATTTTTGCATCTCAAAATGTTTACTACGGCTGCTGACTATATTAAAATCGTTCTGCAACAGTATTAATATACGGTGAGGATAAAATTTTTGGGTCCCTATTCAATAAACTAATTTAGGGTGATTCAGGACATTTTTCCGTTACATATAATAAATGGAGTAGAATATAAAACAGATTTAAAAATTTTTAGGTTTTAGGCTTCAGCTCTGCACAAATAAAACATCAACAGACTAAGGCTGAGACAAATTACATTAATCAGTAGGGATTGGAAATTTCATGAATTTATCACACGCCTCCAATCATTAGTCCTAAACATGTACAGAAATTGATAACTGAATATGTTCATATACAGTAATATAGTAGCACACATAAAAACTAAAATGTCCAATAGAGGTCAGGCTTGTACTGTACTGACAGCAGTTTCTTGAAGGAACTTGTTTGTACCTGTGGAGAGGAGATGTTCATGACCGTGTCCATGTGATGGTCCTCATGATGGTGGACACGCTCAACTCTGACAGATACCGTGTGCTTCTTGCCACTCAAGTCCCAAGCATGCACAGAAAACACCTTGTGACCTTCATGAAGATCCACTTGTCTCTTCAGGGTTACAGTCCCATCCGTGTCCACATCAAACCACTCGTCAGAGGACCGAAAGAGTGTTCTTGTTCTTCCATCGCATGTATTAAAAATTACTGTGAGAAAAAGGGATTCAATTGGCACAATAATTCATCCTGTCACATATGTAAACCTGGTTCCCTGAGTGGGAAACAAGACGCTGTGTCAGTAGCTGATGCTGTGGAAACACCCTCCAGGTGTGATGGTCTGAAATAGTGTTGTCTAAAATACCAGCACTTCAACTTCGTGATTAGTCAGGGAATCAGGGTTACCAAGTTGATACTTATTTTAAAAAAGTAATGATACCACCAGCCTTTCTGAAGTGCAGTATACTGGGTAAATCCAGTCAATCCAGCCAATGCAATGATATCAGCTACAATGTTTATAAAGGGAGCGCTCTTTTGCTCAGTTTCTGTATATAACTTTGCTTACTTCCTGTACATAACCCATTCATAATTTGAAAGTTTTATTTTTTATGCTGTTAAGTACAACACTGCAAAGTTTTGGGAGTGACAACTGTATTAAAATGCAGCAATGAATCTGAAATTGCGATATTTGACATTGTGATAAAAAATTTGTGCATTATCTTGCAGTGTAAGTGCAATAGATCCGCCACTTGTTCTGTTACCTGTAATGTGTTTCTTTGTTTTTATCACCAAATTTTCATTTGATCTTTTTAATGAAATGCTTACGTAATTGAACAATATTTAAAGACTATATGCTAAAGTTTTATGTATTTACTTATAATTATTAATAGCATTAATAAATGAACTCATTTAATTTCATTTTTTAATTTTCAAATTTTGGAACCATAGCAAAACCTATTTAATTTTAATATTATGAAATTTTACTATTATTGGTACTGTTTACTGAAATTTTGGTATCGTGATAACACTAGCCTGAAACGTATAGAATTACTCTAATTGAATGGCCCTCTGAGGCTAACTGGTGCCTCAAATGGATGCGTCATTGCTCAGATTTATACAAAGAAAGTCATAGTAGTAACGAGAGTTATGCAGGATCTCATTCCCTAGTCAGGGAATCAGGGTTACATACATAACCAAGATGTTATCACCCTAAGAAGATAACCTATGAAAAGAAGCAACACTTCTAGCTGAGTGAGCTCAAATGCCAAGATAAGCAAGAGAAATTGCATCCTTCACAATAGGCGGAGCTAGGGGACCCCTATGGCCACCCCGGTCATGACTGCCATTTCTGTCTCTTTTTTTCTTGACAAGAATTGCGTTTATTTAGCTCAGAACCATGTCTTTTACGACTACAACAAATGGGAGACTTTTCAGACGTGCATTCCAACTTCGCCTCAGCTCCGGGCGCAAGTCAAACGAGTGAGGAAAAGGTACAGGTGATGTGGGAGCTTCAGTAGAACAGCAGTGAACTGCGGTCAGATGAGATGTTGTCAGGCTACGTCAGTAAAACTCAGAAAAAACGCCTCCTGTGTTGCACAAATGTGATTGCACGCACTGTATGTCACTTCATTATAAATAAAGAGCAAAAGAAACTACGAGCTACGACATCGTAATTTTGTCGTCAATTAAGTCAGGAAATTGCCAAAAAGGTGATTAAAGCTGCCTCAAATCTGTGCATGCATGTATGTATTTGTTATATATGCATCACATTTAACGTCTCACAAATGTAGTGGTTTTCAAACCTGTCCTGGAGGACCCCTAGCACTGCACATTTTATATGTCTCCCTCATCTAACACACCCGATTCAACTCATCAGCTCATTAGTACAGACTGCAAGACCTGAAGTAGGTGTGTCAGAATAACGGAGGCATAGGCATTGGCAAAACTGGGGGTGCAGTACTGGGGGTCCTCTAGGACAGGTTTGAAAACCGCTGCTCTAATGCAAGGTATGTGGTCTGAAATATTCTACTGTGTGAGATCACAATATAAGGCAGAAGCTGATATGTAATTTTTTATCTGTAATTTAATGCACAATTAAAGGATTGGTTCACTTTCAAATGAAAATTATCCAAAGCTTTCCTCGTCCTCAAGCCAGGTGTATATGACTTTCTTCCTTCTGACGAACACAGTCGTAGAAATATTAATAAATATCCTGACGCATTCAAGCTTTATAATGGCAGTGAGCGGGATCAAGGAGTATGAGCTGAAGAAAGTGCCTCCATCCACATCCATCCATCATAAACATGCTCCACACGGCTCCGGGGGGTTAATAAAGGCCTTCTGAAGCGAAGCGATGCAATTGTGTAAATAAAATATCCATATTTAACAAGTTATGAAGTAGAATATCTAGCTTCTGCCAGACCACCTTCCATATTCGAATTACGAAGAAACGGAACTGGTGTTGCGTCAGTTACGCTTTTATCGTAATTTGAATATGGAAGGCGTAGGACGTAGTGTAAGCGTTTTAAACTGCGAGAGTTTTACACTTTCTTCGTAAGTTGAATACGGAAGCTAGATATTTTACTTTATAACTTGTTAAATATGGATATTTTTCTTACACAAATGCATCGCTTCGCTTTAGAAGGCCTTTATTAACCACCCGGAGCCGTGTGGAGTACGTTTATGATGGATGGATATGGATGGATGCACTTTCTTGAGCTTCAAACTCGTTGGTCCCGTTCACTGTCATTATAAAGCTTGGATGCGTCAGGATATTTATAATATAACTCCGATTGTGTTCATCAGAAAGAAGAGAGTCATATATGGCTTAAGGGTGAGTAAAGCTTGGGGTAATTTTCATTTGAAAGTGAACTAATCCTTTAAATGTGAGCACTGTGCATTTGTACAAAAAAAAAAAAAAAAGGCACCAATTTTGCATTAATTTGTAAAGTACTTTGTAAAGTAGGTTTAAAAGCATAGATTAACTAATTTTACATTCTGGCATTTATGTGCGGTTGACTTCCCCCATATTCACATTGCAAATGGGGATTCAAAAGAGAATGTTTCTCCTTTGTACTGAGTTCAGTTTAGATATGACAGAACTGTGGCGATTAATTTATTTTGACAATAGAATGTGAAACATTCAATGTTTACTTTTTTGTTTGCAAGTTTTTGAAACTGACCTTACAGTCTAACTCAGAATTGTTCAAGCGTTCATTGATTATATAAAATTAATTGAAGGTTGATTAATCTTTGAAGTCAAGTCAAGTCAAGTCACCTTTATTTATATAGCGCTTTTTACAATGTAGATTGTGTCAAAGCAGCTTTACATTGATAACTGGTACATTATTTGGCTGCACAGCAGCTCTTAAAGAATAGTGTCAATGCAGGCAGATCAAAGCACTGTTGAATATCAAATGTCAAGTCAAATGTCAAGTGTCCCCAACTAAGCAAGCCAAGGGCGACAGCGGCAAGGAACCCAAACTCCATCAGGTGACATCAGGTGGCAGACAAGTGGCAAATAGGTGTTTAAATGGAGAAAAAAACCTTGGGAGAAACCAGGCTGAACTGTGTAGTTATCTGCATGTGTCATCCATGAGGATGCAATGATGGAGAATAAGCTTTTGGGGGTGCTGAGAACCGGAATCAGGCTGACTAAGCAGGAGTCACGGAGGCTACACCATGGCTGCGTTCCAGTTCGTTGTTTATGCCCTTCCCTCGCTAACTTCCCTCAGTCTAGTTGACTCGGAAGTACTGGACGTCATTGCTTATGTTGCACGAGTGCCCACTACTGGCAGAACCCCTGCAATGGGCTAAATTGGAATGTCTTAGGCCCTTGATCACTTGGGGTGTGTCTCAATCAGCTCCCTAGTTCAGTAGTCAGGGCACTGATCAGGGAGTCGGCCATTTTAAGGGCTGTCTCAATCGCAAAATCCTTCCAGGGCACTGAAACGTTCGCTCCCTAAACAGTCCCACAATGCACCGTGAAAACCAGGGAGCATCGATGCTCACTATGCTCCCTTAACTGAAGTTCTGAAGCACGAAACTTAAATCACGTGAGCCAACTCACTACACATAACCAGAGCCGTTAAATAACGACGTGCGATAGATGTTATTAAAAATACAAAAGATTATTTTATTATATTTCAGCATAAACATACATTGCTAGACAGGTAATGAACATAATCTAGCTAACATTTATAATTTATTTACGGCTGAAATGTGGCACATATATGTAACAAGCAAAGAATTTATCATAATGTACTTTGAATAACATTACAAGTAATGTCAGAAAAATATCATCTCTGCTGTTGTTCATGAATACTAGTTGTGATGTTGTACAATGAGGACGTTGTGTTGTCGCCGGAAATAGAGTCGTTAGTGTCCAAATGTGTAGTGAGCCAGCGTCCTTTACTGTCCTTACCAGTGCCCGAATTCGTGTACACTGTACACGATATACTGATTTACGAGCTCGGGACCTAGGGAGCTGATTGAGACACTGTCACGGAGTCACAGCCTGCACCCTCCAATCACAACACATCGTCACCAGATCAGAACGCTCCTCCCACTCGTTCACAATCCCCGGAGTTCTGAGCACCTGCACCTGCACCTCATCATCACCTCTCCCTATAAAGACTCACTTCCCCTGCACGTCTTCGTCTGGTCTCGTCTATACGTACCACACAGACTCCTTACCTGCGGTTCCCGTCTGCCTTCCGATCTTCAGTCATCTGCTGTCCTTCGCCTGCCATCTCCATTCCTTTCCTGCAAAAGAGACATTGTCATACTCTCACCAAGCTAAGTGACTGTTCAACGTGTTTGTGTTTCTACTCACCTGCATCTCCATCTGCCATATCCGTGCCTCTGTCATTCTAATAAAGAACTGTTTATACTTACCTGTCTGCCTCCGTCTGTGTCCTGACAGACACACCCTTGGAATCTGCTATGGATTTGATTTATTATTTTCATTTTTTCCCCTTATATAACTGTTTAATGCAGCATTCTATATGTATATAGTGTTTGGGTTGTTTCAGATATTTTAAAAATAATTAATATATCAGAGTTGTTTGTGGTGGGGTAAACTAAACGCAATATGCAGTGACGTCACAATCGTGTTGCATTGTGGTATATGGAGTTGCCTGAAGTATACATATGAAGTAGACTCAAAATCAATTGACTCCCTCAAAATCGAAGGAGCGAGGGTCTGTCCATATAAACTTCCCTCATCCACTTCACGAAGTGGAACACACTTCAAAATGGCAGCAGGGATTCCCCCGAGGGGAAGTGCTTAGGAAGTTCATGAGGGAGTGTCTAAAAGTGGAGTGGAACGCAGCCCATCTGTCACACCTTCAGCTCCACCCACTCTGGAGCTGGCTGATGTGTTCATGGACATTTACAATCTGTCCCTTGTTCAGGCTTTGGTGCCTACCTGCTTCAAGTCCACCACAACTGTGCCCCTTCAAAAGAAAAACACTGTGGCATTTCTAAATGATTATCGTCCGGAGGCACTTACACCTATTGTGATGAAGTGTTTTGAAAGGATAGTTATGTCCCACATAAAAAGGACCATCCCAGCCACTTTGGACCCATTTCAATTTGCATATCGACAGAATAGGTCCACCGACGATGCTGTTAATGCTGCCATCTACCCTCAACCCTAGCCCTCAAACATCTGGAGGGTAGGGATACGAATGTGAGAATGCTTTTTATTGATTACACCTCAGCATTTAACATACCACAGAGGCTTTCTGAAAAGCTCCTTGCCCTCGGATTGACATCTTCACTCTGTAACTGGGTGCTGAACTTTATGACGGATAGACCTCAGTCAGTTAAAGTAGGCAATCGGACATTGGGCATTTGAACTGTAAGCACAGGGATCCCCCAAGGCTGTGTTTTGAGCCCACTGCTGTATACCATCTTCACCTACGACTGTGTGGCCTCTCAGACCAACATCAGGATTATAAAATTTGCAGATGATACAACAGTCATCGGACTGATCACTGGTGGAGAGGAAATATCATACAGAAAAGAGGTAGCAGGACTGATGGTCTGGTGTCAAGAAAATAATATCTCCTTAAATGTACAAAAGACCAAATAGATGATAATTGATCCATGGAGGAGGAGGAAAGAGCAGCATACCCCAATCTACATCTGAGAAACAGAGGTGGAGAGGGTGAAAGTCTTTAAATTTCTCGGAATCTCAGAATTACCTGGTACAATTATACTCAGCAGCTCTTGAAGAAATCCCAACAGCGGCTGTACTTCTTAAGAAGGCTGAGGAAATTTGGCATGGCAACCGAAATCCTCAGCAACATTTATAGATGCTCAGTTGAGAGTGTGATTACTAGTTCAATCACAGTGTGGTATGGAAGCTGCACTGTCCAGGACAGGAAAGCTCTACAGCGTGTGATAAAAACTGCACAGAATATTTGTGGAGTAGCTTTCCCGTCACTTCAGGACTTTTATACCACCAGGGTCATCAGGAGGGCCCATAACATTATCAGGGATAATACACATCCACAACACAATCTCTTTACACTTCTGCCGTCGGGGAGACGATTCAGGAGTGTGAAATCAAAAGATTCACAAACAGTTTCTATCCACAAGCCATTAGGCTCCTGAACAATATATAAAAACATTGATGACTTCACTTCTTATATTGTTGCTGACGGCTGCGCTATTGTATATGTTTTTGTGTATATTTTTGTTACTTAGTCTTTGTATACTTATTATATGTGCACATTGTGTAAGGGAGACTAGCAAGTAAGAATTTCATTGTGCTGTAACATGGTTTTCCTGTAGTTCTTCTTCCTCACCATGAAGGGCGCTAGTGAGTTATATGCAGTTAGGAATAATTGCTGTTTAGTCAGAGAAGGAGTCAGTCGACGCGCATGGTGGAGTTCCGGAATCAGCTCCACGGGGAGGTTGGCGGAGTCAGTAGTGGTGGTGGTGAGTTACAGCAGCTGTATTGTGAATGTATTTGAATGGCTTCAGGATCTGAGTATGATGGTTGGGATCCCGAAAGGGATATGGAATGGCAGAAGGTAGCTAATAAGCGTAAGAAGAAAAAGAGTAATGGGTCAGGAACAGAAACAGACGATACAGTTAAAAGAGTCAGAGGACATGATATCGGAACATCTGTCTGTGAACCTCAATTCAAAGTTATTGTGACTTTTGAGGACAATTTCCATCTGATTTCGATGGCTAAGGCGATAGAGAAGGAGGTAGGAAAGGTTAAGTTTGCTAAGTACTTGAACAACAAACGAATTCTAATTCACACTGTCAACAAGGCTCAGCGAGAGAAGATACTTAAGATGCAAACGCTGGACCGGAAGAATGTTAAGACACACATTCCTGGAACAACAGCTAGGCTAAGAGGAGTTATATTGGGAGTTCCTCTATCTGTTACTATGGATGAAATCAAGTCGGAATTGAAAGGGCGAAAAGTTAAAGATGTAAAAAGACTAATCAATAAAAAGAATGGAAACAAAACTGAAACTCTGTCAGTCATGATTGAATTTGAAGATAAAATGCCAAGCAAAGTTATGCTAGGTTTTTTCAGCTATCCAGTAAAAGATTATATTCCTCCAGTTATACCATGTTTTAAATGCCAACGTCTGGGACACATAGCTACCCAGTGTAAGGGTAAAGAAAGATGTGCTAGATGTGGAGGTCAGCATGAGTATGGTAAATGTGAAAAGGATGCAAAGGTTAAATGCTGTAACTGTGGAAATGCTGTAACATAGTGCAGCTTACAAAGGATGCATGAAACAAATACAGGCCAAAGAAGCTCAGAAAATTAAAATCTTGAATAATGTTTCCTTTGCAGAAGCACTAAAGAAAGTATCAGATGTAACCAAGACTAATCAAAATGATGGTATCAAACCTGTAAAAGCAGGAAAAGAAAAAGAAAAGGTAACAGGAGTTCAAGGGTCAATGAAAGAACAATCTCATCAATGTAAAATCAAAAAAGAGACTCTGTTAGTGGATAAAACAAAGTTTGTTGCTTTCATATGTAAAGTAGTATATGTAGGAATCAAGCAGAATGACAGAGATGAAAGAATTGAAACAGTAATTGAAGCAGCAAAGAAGTACCTAGGAATTTCTAGTACGGAAACTAAGACTACACTGTAAAAAATATTCCATAGTTTTTACAAAATAATTTTGGCAGCTGTGGTTGCCAGAATAATTTTGTAAAAAATACAGAAAAACTGTAAACACATTTACAGAACAAACTGTAAATTTTACAGTACAAAACTGTAATTTACAAACAAGAAAAATTGACTGTAAACCAGAAAATTCAACAATGCACACTACTACTAAAATCTGTTTTGTATCTTTAACATATACTGACAACCACATAACAATGCAGGTGATAAAAGAGAAAGCCACATGAAGAATCAGAGTTCATCACAAATAGCTTTTCCACAAGCGGAAGTATGTACTAATATATAGAAGGTGCACAGAGTCATTCACGCAAACGCAAAACACCATCATGGTAACCCACAACACTTACATAATGCAATAAACATTCATTAAACAACAGAGGATCTAACATAAAACCCTAATGTACATAACTGATAACAAAAACTATTAAGAAACATGATTATTTAAACAAAATACTTTTAAATGTGGAGTGTCACACAGGGAATTGTGGGAATATCAGTTTATAGTTTTTGACTGTAAATTATACATTGATTTGTTCTTTTTTACTTATAAAAATTGTAAAATTTACAGTATTTTACTGTGAAAATTACATAAAATATCTGGTAAGAGCTTTTACAGTTTTTCCCTGTATGTAGTACGGGAACTTACTGTTAACCTATTTACAATTTTTTTCCGTAGCATTTTTACAATATTTTACTGTTAAAATCACATTCATTTTTTACAGTGTAAGTAAAAAGTAAAGGTCAATTAAAGAATATCCAATCATGTATCTGTATATTCAGCTGAACTAGTTGCAGTATCTCTGGGTTTGCAATGGGTGGAGGAAGTCAAACCGGACAGAGTGGTAATATATTCAGACTCAGCAGCAATATTACAGACTCTCATTACTAGTAAAACAACTAGAGATGATATTTTAATAGAAATTTACACAGCATTGTTAAATTTAGAAAGATTGTGAATAGATGTTCAGTTTAGTTGGATACCAGCACATATAGGAATCTTAGGTAATGAGGAAGCTGATAAATTAGCGAAAAAAAGCACTAAATCTTACTGATAAAATTGAGATTCCTCTTGGAAAAAAATGAAGGTAAAACTATAATAAAAAGTAATATTGACAAACAGTGGCAAAAATATGGGATTTAGATAATAAAGGAAGAGAATATTACAGAGTTCAAAAATCAATTAAAGTTAGAACATTTAGTAGAAATAGAAGAGAGGAAATAATCTATACAAGACTACGGTTAGGACACACAAGACTTAATAATACATTATTTCTTGTGAGTAAAATAAACAGATAAATGTGAGATATGTGATTGTAAAGAAAATGTAGAACATGTTTTAATTAAATGTAGAAAATTTAAGGAAGAAAGAGAAAAATATAAAAAATGTATTATTAAAATAGGGAGAGAATGGGATATAAAAGGTATTTTAGGCATAGAAAATTCTCAAAGCGAAGTTGTTGAGGCATTTATGAAGTTTATGCAGGAAACTGGTATAGGTAGAAGAATTTAAAAGATCAATGAAGCCATGATTTTACACACTCCAATATAGTAGGTGGCGGTATGGACCTTTGGTCTGTAACCCGCCATAAAAATAAAAGAAGAAAAGAAGGAGTCAGTCTGTTATGGAGAGGTAGGAATGGCCTACCTGATTTTGATTCATAATTCACTCTTGTTGATCAAGTTTATCGCCCAGTATAAGTAAGTAATGTTTTTTTTTTCTTTTCTTTTTTTTTGTATATAGTATTTGCTGTGGATGTTTTCTAATCGCACATATTGTCTATTGTAAAGGGGCTTTATGGTATGTGACTACCGTTAAGTGGGTTATCATGGTACGCTAGTCCTGCATGGTTCGGCCTGCTTGAATGGCAGCATGGGGCCTTTAATGGTTCAACTCATGCTGGATCAATGCCGTGATATTGAAGTGCAGTAAATGCCTCAACCTGTGTGAATTCCTGTTTATGGACAACGTTTCACAAGGATTACATACATATTTTTTGTCTTTGGGGACTCAACACGAACTGTGGATTATACTTTTTTGTGATTTTGCAAGACCTTCATCGTTTGGATTTCTGTCTGGCTTTCTGCCTGTGGGATTCGGACATTGACTGTATGGACTTATCACCAACTTCTTCCAGATAAGAATTGTTGTTTCTCTATTGTTCACATGTTTATATTTGGTGGTATTTGTTGCACCTCTATTTTGTGAGACATTCAACTATTAATTCTCATGAATATATCTCTTTGTATATTTTTGAACTGCTTTGTGGGTTGTTTATTTTACACACATAGTAAAGCAGGAAGCCATTTGATGAGGAGGAAATTCCTCTGTGAGTGATTATGCCCTCAGATTTCATACGTTGGCAGCCACCAGTGGCTGGAATGAAACTGCTTTGCTTACTGCTTACCACAGAGGCTTGAACACGGAACTACACCGCCATATGGCCATCTACGATAACGTAACTGGGCCACTGCGCCACGATAACCCACTGCTCAATCTCCTTCCGCCACAACATCTGTTGCTCCTCCAGCATCAGAGCCTATGCAAGTGGACTCATACCATCTTTCCTGTGCGGAGCATCAACGTCGAATCCAGAAAATTCTTCCTCTCCTAAAGCAGTAAATGAATTGAATTTTTCCTCAGGGACACAGCGGTCTCCAGCGAGCATATATCTCAGTGTTCCCCCAGAAACGTAGCAGCGCTGGGATGCTTGCTCCCTCCGTGGAGGGTCTCAGAGGGGTCAGTTTGGTTGGTCACTGCTGGCTCGCCACATCAGGGCACCGAGTTGGCCACTCATGTTACACCAGAGGCCAGTCTCAAAAGACTGGTTCCCTTAGTAGATTTTTTGGCAGCGTGGAAACTTCTGCCAAATATATCTCATTGGGTCCTGCACACTATAGAAAAAGGGTACAGAATTCAGTTTGGGTCTCGCCCAGATTCAACGGGGTCCTATCCACAGTGGTAACCCCTGAGGAGGCTCTGGTTATGGAACAGGAAGTAAAGGCTCTGCTGCAAAAGGAGGCTATAGAACGGGTTCCTCCTCCCAGCAGGGAGTCTGGGTTTTACAGACGGTACTTCATTGTTCCAAAGAAGGGTTGTCGTCCTATTGTAGATCTGCACCAGTTAAACCGCTCTGTCAAAAAGCTCAAGTTCAGAATGCTCACTCTGAAACAATTCGTGACTCAAATCAGATCCGAGGACTGGTTTGTCAAGATAGATCTAAAGGACGCATACTTCCATGTTTCCATCCTTCCTCAACACAGGAAGTTCCTGTGGCTCACTTTCGGTGGGCGAAGCGTACAAATATCGTGTTCTTCCTTTTGGCCTAGCTTTATCACCCAGCACTTTGACAAAATGTGTGGATGCAGCTCTGGCTCCGCTGTGACTCCAGGGCATTTGCATATTAAATTATATAGACGATTGTCTGATTCTGGCTCAATAAGACAGTTAGTAGTTCAACATTGAGATGTTGTTCTTGCTCACATGAAGATGATGGGGTTGAGGTTAAACGCCAAGAAGAGTATGCTTTCTAAAGCCCAGAGAACCACCTTTCTAGATGTGGTATGGGACTCATCTACAATGCATACACGTCTCTCTCCTGCTCAAATAGAAGCAATTCTCATAGCCGTTAACAAGTTAAAGCTAGTCCAGTCACTCACTGTCAAACAGTTTCAGAGACTGTTGGGTCTGATAGCAGCTGCGTCCAATATGATACCTTTTGGCCTGCTGCACATGAGACCCTTGCAGTGGTGGCTCAAAACTAAGAGGTTCTGATCAAGGTCATGCGGTGATGCCTTCGTGCCTGTGTCATGTGTAAAAACCTTGGTTCATTTCCCAAGGGCCGGTGTTGGGGGCTCCTTGTCGTTGCATAATGCTTATGACGAATGCGTCCCTCACCAGCTGGGGGGTGATCATGAGTGGTCGCTAAGTTCAGGGTCTGTGGCGTGGCCATCATCTTTCCTGGCACATAAACTGCCTGGAGACGATGGCTGTGTTCCTGGCACTCAAACACTTGAGGGGCCATCATGTGCTTGTCCGCACGGACAACACATTGGTGGTCTCCTATATAAATCATCAAGGGGGTCTGTGATCATGCCCATTATGCAAATTGGCACACCAGATCCTCTTGTGGGCCCAGGGGAAACTTCTGTCACTAAGAGCAGTTTATATCCCGGGGCATCTGAATCAGTGGGCAGACATCCTGTCGAGAAAGGGGCTGAGGCCCAGGGAATAGAGACTTCACCCCAAGGTGGTGGAGTTCCTCTGCGAGCGCTTTGGTCGAGCAAAAGTGGATCTGTTTGCGTCTGACTCACTGTCCACTATTTTACTCCCTTACGTATCCAGCCCCCCTGGGGTTGGATACCAGGGTACAGACTTGGCTCATTCCTTCACCCCTGGCCAGAGTTATGGAAACTGTGGGCTTGGCCTCTGAGGGGGCCTAGCTCATAGATTCAGGTCTCTCAACTGAGGTTGTTGAAGACCATACTCCACTCCAGAGCTCCCTCCATGAGGAAATTGTATGCCCTGAAGTGGAGAGTGTTCACTTCATGGTGCGGGTGTCGCCTGTTGGACCCAGCAAACTGCCCAGTTGGTACAGTTCTAGAGTTTCTGCAAGAGCAATTTACTGCAGGTTTATCTCCATCCACCTTAAAGGTTTAATTGGTGGCCATTTCTGCTTACCACACTGGTAATGTGGTATGTATGTTGGGAGACATCCTTGGGTAACTCATTTCCTCCATGGCACTTTGAGGCTGAGGCCTGCGGCACGTTCTAGGGTGCTGACTTGGGATTTGGCCGTAGTACTGGAAGGCCTTTCCATGGCTCCCTTTGAGGCCATTGAGGAGGTTCCGGAAATATTCCTCACTCCTCACTCAGGTCGGTTTCTTAAAGCGTCTTGGAGACACGGCCACAGTTATTCTGGATTTAGTTTGTCTCAGTTTCATCTGTTTCTTCATGTAATCACAGACGGATTTGATGATGGTGAGATCAGATCTCAGAGTGGAGCACCAGCTGTTGTCAAATCTCACTGGATTATTACAATTAATGGCAAAATGAATGTTTAGAAATGTAAACTGATATTTCCTACTGACAAACTACAGCAAAAGATATAAATAACTGACTTAAAACCCTTTTTGGGGGGTGAAAAATACTGACGTGCCTAAGACTTTTGCACATTACTGTATGTCTCAAAATAAGCTCAGCGGCACCAGCAACAATTCTCATTCAGAAAACATCATTGTCATTCATAACATACTGATCTAAAAAAACACTAACAACAGGGAGCATTATATAAATAATTAACTTTGATCTTTGAAGTTTGAATGATATTTCACATAAGTATTTCATTATAGGATAAAAACAACATCTTTTCCTTTTTACTGACCGTATTACAGTATATGTAACAAGAATGAATGAGAAATGCAGCAATTTGCTTTTTTCTCTATCTTTACATATAGTAATTTACTTGTGAAAAACAAATAAAAAGTTGAAAGAAAAAAATCCTGAAGCATGTGCGTGTGTGTCATCCCTGTGATGGACCGGTCATCTGTCCTGGGTGTCTTCCTGCCTACAACCCCGAGACGCTGGGGAAGACCAGCCTCCGCACGACCCTCCCCGTCAGGGCCTTCCGTTTTCTCCCGATCTCCACATGAAGGTGGGGGAATTGGACCTGACGCAGTCACAGAGCTGCATCGGGCCACAGATTTTTCTCTCCAGGCCAGCAAGGAGAATGCTGGGTCTATTGGTTGTGCAATGGCAGCCCTGGTGGGAGAGGCATTTATGGTTAAATCTTAGTGCCATCAAAGAAAAGGATAAGAGCTTCCTTATGGATGCCCTGCTATCATCTCCTGGCCTCTTCGGTGACGCTGTCAACACAGTCGTCAAGAGGTTCCACGAGGCCAGTAAACAGGTGGCGGCTTTCCAGAAGCTCCTCGTCCACTGCTCTCAGATTTTAGGGGCTGCTGAGCGGGAGCATGACATGCATGCGCTCACGTCCACTCTGCAAACTGGCGCACCAAATCGGTCACAGGGAAAACTGCTTTCACTTAGGGCAGCTTACATCACTCGGTGCCAAAGACATCCTGTCAAGGCAGGGGCTGAGGCCTAGGGAATGGAGGCTCCACCCTGAGGTCATGGAACAGATATGGAGGGTGTTCGGCCAGTCACAAGTGGATTTGTTTGTGTCTTGAGAGATGTCTCACTGTCCACTATAGTTCTCCCTCACACATCCAACTCCTCTCGGATTGGATGCCATGGTTCAGATGTGGCCGAGGCTGCATCTGTACACCTTTCCCCTGATCACTTTTCTCCCGGGAGTTCTGGAGAGAGTTTGCCAGGACCAAGTCTGGCTCACCTTGATCGTCCCGCAATGCCTGGGCAGAGTGTGGTTCTCGGATCTTGTGTCTCTCCTCGACGGCTCTCCTTGGGAGATTCCGACCAGGAGGGACCTTCTATCCCAGGCAGGAGGCTCAATACTTAACCCTTCCATGTGGCTTCAGTATTGATCGATGCTTGTTAGCATTTGAAAAAAACTGTAAATTGCAGTGTTTCCCAAATGAAATACAAGAGATGTTAGTTTTGAGTGATGTCTCTAATGTAGAGATCTGTGTTTAGCATTCTGAAAAGAGTTTGTTTTACAATTGGCAACTGAGTGTTAAGCATATAATGCGCTTGTAGTTTTGCAGACTTGGTCTGAAGATTAGATATGCGCTTGTAGTTTTGCAGACTTGGTCTGAAGATTAGATATATGACTCAGTGGTTTCACTGAGTGGACCTGAAGTACCATTTTTAGTGTCTAAGCAATTTTAAAAAAACTGTAAATCAAAATTAGAGTTGTAACTTTTAGTCCATGTCTGTTAGATTTGAGATTAATCAATATGCAAGTGCAATCCTAAAGAAAACTGACTTTTAGTAGATATACAAATTACAAAAAATACAAAAAGTTACGGTCTCTGCAAACACAAAAAGAAAACTGTGTGTCAAGCCATTTCATGGGGCTTTATTATCTGATTAACTGATGACAGCTTTCAAAGAATTAAGAATGAGCAGACAATCCAACACTGAAATACACTAAGAACTAACTAGTGATATACATATAATAAATAGAGTAGAATATAAAAACAGAGTAAAATTTTAGGTAATCATAGGTTTTAGGCTTTAGCTCTGCATAAATAAAACTAAATTTTGTGTTTTAGAACAATCAGAGAGGGCTGCGACAGATCACATTCATCAGTAGGGATTGGAAATTTCATCAGCTTAATATGTCTCCAATAATTAGTCCTAAACATGTAAAGAAATTAAATTGCCATTTACTATACAGTACCACAGTAAAGTACCACACATAAAAACTCAAATGTCCAATAGAGATCAGGATTGTACTGTATGGTTTTTTGTATGAACTTGTTTGTACCTGCTGGACATGCTCCACTCTGACAGACACCGTGTGCTCCTTGCAATTGGAGAACAAAGCTTGCACAGAAAACAACTTGTGATTTTCATGAAGAGCCACTTGACTCAAGAGAGTTACAGTCCCAACAGAGTCCACATCAAACCACTCATTAGAGGACTGAAAGTATGTTTTTGTTCTTCCATCGCATGCATTAAAATTTACTGTCAGAAAAAAAGGGATTCAATTGAAACAATTGTAGAAAGTAGTATAAACAAGGATGTGTGTGTGTGTGTGTGTGTGTGTGTCTGCGTTCTGGCATATGTGGTTTATGAGGACACAAATGTGTATAACAGCATGGGTATTACAACATGGTTATAACCCACTTCCTGTGTCTTTGTAAACCAAATGGCAAAATGGTGTTTTTTTGAAATTCAAAAAATGCAGAAAGTTTTCTGTGATGGGTAGGTTTAGGGGTAGGGTTAGTGTAGGGGGATAGAATATACAGTGTGTACAGTATAAAGTCCCTGTATACCACATATACCAACATGTGTGTGTGTTTGACAGAGAGATTTGCAATTTGTGAACATAGATCAGGTGTGTAACATCAGTGTTACGTGTATGGTTGCTGTAGAGATGAGGCACACACGGACTTCCACAATATAGGGTATTTTAATCAACGAAGGAGAAACACACAACCAAAAACACATCTAGTCAACAATAAGAACAGACAAGGAGTGCAGGGAGTGAGTCCATTATAAAGGGTGTGTGGATGATCAGGTCCAGGTGCAGGTGATGAGTGATGATGGGGAGATGACGAGGAGGTGAGTGCAGGTGAGGAAACAGGAGGATCATGGGTAATGGAGTCCGGGAACGAAGGGAACTGTGACATTACCTCCCCCTCCCGGTAGACGCGGCCTCGCGCCGTTATGGAACAACCGGGGAGGGGGGGTGGGCGCCCTGGAGACCTCACGCAGGTGCAGGGAGAGGAGCGGACGGGAACGGAGGTCTCCAGGGCGGGTCTAGGAGTTCAGGCAGCCATGGCGGGTCAGGAGCCTTAGCAGGCCATGGCGGGTCAGGAGCCTCGGCAGGCCATGACGGGACTGGAGCCTCGGCAGGCCATGGCGGGTCAGGAGCCGTGGGCGGCCATGGCGGGTCAGGAGCCTCGGCAGGCCATGGCGGGACAGGAGCCTCAGGCAGGCCATGGCGGGACTGGAGCCGCGGCAGGCCATGGCGGGTCTGGAGCCTTAGCAGGCCATGGCGGGTCTGGAGCCTTAGCAGGCCATGGCGGGTCTGGAGCCTTAGCAGGCCATGGCGGTCTGGAGCCTTAGCAGGCCATGGCGGGTCTGGAGACTTAGCAGGCCATGGCGGGACTGGAGCCTTAGCAGGCCATGGCGGGACTGGAGCCTCGGCAGGCCATGGGAACACCGAAGCCCCGCCCATGAGTTCCCCACCCACGGGTACCTGGGCCCCCCCCCAAAATTTTCTTGGGGGGTTCAGCGGTGGCAGAAAGGAACTTGAGGGCAGGAACTCGTTGGAGGGTTGGAGAGGGCTCGAAGGCTGGAGAGACGAGTTTGCAGACTGTTGGAGCGGGCTCGTCGGCTGCAGGAGCGGGCTCGTCGGCTGCAGGAGCTGGCTCGTGGAAGGCTGGAGCGGGCTCGTGGAAGCCTGGAGCGGGCTCGTGGAAGCCTGGAGCGGGCTCGAGGAAGGCTGGAGCGGGCTCGTAGAAGGCTGGTGAGGGGTCTGGAGACGGAGTCCAAGACATCCCCTCATACTCAATCAAAAGCCCCACGGGTACTGGAGTGGGTGTCTCAGGCTCGGAGGCAGGCTTCGCTGGAAGCTCTGGTGAGGCAGCGGCCATTTTCTGCGGCCGTCTAGGCCTCGTTGTGGACCTTTTCTTTTTGGGTGGCTTGGGCTGAGGGTCAGACAGGACCACCGGGGAATGCCCACTGGAGTGGTAGGTGGAGGAAATCGGCGGCTGGTGAACTGGCCAGGCTGCCCGTATTTCTGAGAGGGCTGGACGAGGAGAATATGACTCTTTTTGAACCTCTTCAATTTCGAACTCGGAACCATTTAAAAAGAGAATCAGATTAATAGACTCGACTAGGGAAAAGAAGCATTTAGATTCAATATAACGAATCGTCTCCTCATCCAGACCCCTCAAAAAACAGGTGTTAAGGATCGCATCTGGCCAGCTCAACTTACAAGACAGCTCGGCGAATTCCTCCACATACCTCTCCAGCAGGCGGCCGTCCTGTCTGGCGGTCCAGAGGCGGTCCTCCGCCGAGAGCTGATGTCCGCGTCTTCTTGAGGGCACTGGAACGAGGAAGATACCCATAATATTCCTTTGTGGAAATCCAACGGTTTTGGTCTGTTCTTCTGTTACGTGTTGAGGTTGCAGAGATGAGGCGTTCACGGACTTCCACAATAAAAGGGTATTTTATTCAACGAAGGAGAATCACACAACCAAAAACACATGTAAACTAACATTAGAACAGACAAGGAGTGCAGGGAGTGAGTCCATTATAAAGGGAGTGCAGATGATCAAGTCCAGGTGCAGGTGATCAGTGCTGATGGGGAGATGACGAGGAAGTGAGTGCAGGTGTGGAAACAGGAGGATCATGGGAAATGGAGTCCGGGAACGAAGGGAACTGTGACAATCAGACTGATTAGAGATGCATCAGAAGAAGGGAGACAGATGGCATCACAGCATTTTAAATTACAGTATGCCATGTGACACTGTAAACAGATTAACATGGTAGAGACTGCCACATTACTGTAACTCACTCTTATAAAGTTCAGCTACAGTATAGATTCAGTCATATGACACAGAGAGAACATTTACTGTATTGGCAACAAACTCTGTTCTAGCACAAAACCTCATGGCCATGTCATACTTCATCACATCTTTTGTTAACACACTGAATAGATATTATTACAAACATTATGGATTTGAAGTTACGTAAGTTAGGTAAGTGTATTTTTTTTTAAATCTGACATCTGTAGCTTGTGTAACTGTGATTATTTCAGCAACAAGAGTGATTTAAAACATGTATATTGCATTGTTTGGTATTAAATGAACTGATGGTTAAAATTACTAAATTGAAAGATCATACTGTTGTGTTTCGGTGATTAGACCAAAGGTTCTCATTACATATTACAATATCTTGTGTTTGAAACAATGATTATGTGGACTGAAAATGTGTATAACTGTAATAAAAGCATGGGATCAGTTTCTTAAAAAATGACTAGCTGTGTTACAAGTGTGATCAAGTTTTTGTTCTAAAAGTTTTGAAAATGTACACCTTACTTGTGAAAATAGTACCAACGCAAATAAAAAATAATAATAATAATAAAAATCCTGTAATCAGGAAATCAGGGTTACCAATTCAATACTTAATTTAAAAAAAGTAATGATACCAGCCATTCAAACAATCAGTCCAAAACAGCGCTAATATAAAAAAGGCCATGCTGATTACATCAGAGATATCAGAAAGCATAGAGACTAACATTGCATTTTGGTGAATTATTCATTCCATTGTGTGTTTTGCTTTAAAACACAAGCTCTATCATATTCTGTGATTGTTTCCGAAGAGTGCAATTTTGGTGATGCATAGGAGTCGTACAGTAAGAGCGTGAGAGTCTGTTATATTGATGCACAAATAAAAATGTGTATCGCACATTCATTGAAGTATTCTCCTCCCATAAATTTTGCGTCAGACAGTGAAAACCCTACAAATGCATATAAGGTCAGCCGCAAAAATAACTGTATACACGCCTTTTCAAACCCTGACAGATGTTTTTTAATGCCAAACGAGGGTTTGCGCTGGAGCTAACTGTTAGTAAATCTGGTGAAAGGGTGGAGGGTGCACTTGGAGGGTGTTCTCATAGCATCAGCTACCGATGAGGCATTGATAGCATACATCACTAATAAACACTTACAGTATTTGTGATCTACAATGCTTACACTAGAGCTAGAGAGACCCCTCACTCCAACACCGAATAAAAAGAAAATTTAGTAGATACAGTGCATGTATGCAATTTAATGGAATGTTATAGTCCTCAGTTAAACCATGGTTAAAAATATCGCATTGTGTAGAGAGATTATTTAGACAAATACTAAAAATATTTAAACAAAAACTCTTCAGTTGCTTCAGCGTTTTATTTAAAGTGATTTGTAAATACTGCTTACCTCTTCCTAGTCTTCTTCCTTGGTGAACGTGATCTCGTTGCACTTTAAAAACCAGCAACTTCGACTCAAAGCCAGGTTTACATGAAGACCCCTCAGCAAATCCATACAAAAGGACCTAATTTGAAGCATATTAATATTAAATTTGAAGCATATTAAATTATGTAACACTTAAAATATAAGGTATGTATTCAGTGACAACATCTTTCAAATTACATGAATTCTTTTCTCACTCAGACACAACCACCAGCAAAACTCTACATACATTTCAAAACTGTTAAACTTTAGTTTAAAATTTAGCATAATACAAATCTAAACACACTGAATAAGCAATGAATGCTTGTGTTATGAAAGAATGAGTTATTTGAGACATGTATGAATTGTTTTGGTAGTTTTAGTGCATTTTGGATGTGAAATTTACTGCTGTACCAAGCTAAAAATTTGTAAGAAGAACAATGTGAAGAGTTTTGAAAATGTGACGTATTGAGAAATGTGTCCTATTGATTGAAAAAACTGTAATATCAGAACCTTGACATCATTTTTCAAATCTCTAGACACAAATAGATGTTTTTCATGAGTTTGCTTGATCAAAAAATTATAGAGCAAAATATGGTAAACAGGTTTAGCGTGCTGTCATTGCTTAAACATTTGCTCTTAAATTGAGATCAAGCTTTTAGACTGATTTTATAAAGATTACAAATTAGTAAATGTTTAACTGGTATTAACGTGTAATAATGACATCGATTAGTACATAACGTTGTATATGGATTGTGGCTTCTATGTCAGTGCACGTTTACTCATGGCATTAAGGTGGGACACACAGTGGGAGGGTGTTGTATCACAGCATGAGATCCATGATAGTGATATTCTGTTGTTTTCAGTAATGAGGCTTCAGTTTTGCCATCAAAGCCATGCCAGTCCACCTCACAGCTTGTAGGCAAAGTGAATGCAGCAATGGGTCAGGCTGGTAGTGCCCTGTACACCATGGTGGTGTCTTAAGCTCCTCTTTTACCATCCTCTCCAAGCAGGGCTAAAGAGCTTTCCTCTAGACAAGGACACCTTTGGGTTGACGCAGAATTATGATGGCAGTCCGCAAGCATTCCTATTTTTCTTTTATCTCCCTTCCCAACTGTTGTTGGGTTTTAAGTAGCGCTATGCACACCCCTTTGTCTGGGTCACTTGGTAAAGGAGTAGTGTTGGCCAGAATGCCATGCATCCCACACTCTTCTTTTAGCACCCTCTCCAATTTCTGGATTGGAGTTCTAAGTAGGGTTAAAAGCTTTCCTTTAAACAAGTACCCACTTAGGGTCGATAATAGGTAGATGGTTATGAAGAGCAGTCCACACGGCATCCCTTTATCCCATTTACCCCTTCCCTAATTAATATTGGTGTTCAGAATAGGAACATATACACTCACCAGCCACTTTATTAGGAACACCTTGCTAGTACCGGGTTGGACCCCTGTTTGCTATCAAAACTGCCTTAATTCTTCATGGCATAGATTCAACAAGGTGCTGGAAACATTCCTCGGAGATTTTTGTCCATATTGACATGATAGCACCACAAAGTTGCTGCAGATTTGTCAGCTCCGGTTCCACCACATCCCAAAGGGGCTCTATTGGATTGAGATCTGGTGACTGTGGTGGCCATTTGAGTATAGTGAACTCATTGTCATGTTTGAGATGATTTGAGCTTTCTGACATGGTACATAATCTTGCTGGAAGTAGCCATCAGAAGATGGGTACACTGTTCATTAATGGATGGACATGGTCAGCAACAATACTCGGTAGGCTATGGCATTTAAATAATGCTCAATTGGAACTAAGGGGCCCAAAGTGTGCCAATAAAATATCCCCCACACCATCACACCACCAGCAGTAGCCTGAACCGTTGATACATGCAGGATGGATCCATGATTTTATATTGTTTATGCCAAATTATTAAATGTCGCTGCAGAAATCGAGACTCATCAGACAAGGCAACATTTTTTCAACATTCTATTGTCCAATTTTGGTGATCCCGTGCAAATTGAATCCCGTTTTGTGTTCTTAGCTGACATGAGAGGCACCGGCATGGTATTCTGCTGCTGTAGCCCTTCTTCTTCAAGGTTCGATGTGTTGTGCGTTCAACAACAATTGGGTATTTGAGTTACTTTTGCCTATCTATCAGCTATCTGGCCATTCTCCTCTAACCTCTGGCATCAACAAGGCATTTTCACAAAAAGAATGGCTGCTCACTTGATATTTAATCTTTTTTGGACCATTCTCTGTAAACCCTAGAGATGATTGTGTGTGAAAATCCCAGTTGATCAGCAGTTTCTGAAATACTCAGACCAGCCCGTCTGGCAACCATGCCAGATTCCAAGTCACTTAAATCTCCTTTCTTCCTCATTCTGTGTAAATATATACTGATTATGCATACATTGTCATGGATACACCAGGCTCTGCAGTCACTCAGTCACTCCTCACCTGGCTTCACTTATGGATACAGACTGTTTACCTATTCCACTTACCGCAAGTCTCCAATGATCTCCATTGTTTATCTCCAGCGATCTCCAAACTAGCTGCTGTCACATCTCCAATAAGGATTCTAATCACATCTGTTTGAAAAGACACTTCCCTGTTTTTCAACAAACCTGCTCTGTGGTGTGTGCTCTTTAATTTACTCGGTATCCAGTATCTGCGTCACAAAACCTGGTAACAGAAAAGACTCTAATTACTCATACACTCATCATCTACGAACTGCCTAACAGCTTTGTTACTTGCCTGCTTTGTCGTATTATCATCCACTGCAATAACTACCTGTTGGATTCTCTTACTCCTGTCTCTCAGTCTGGTTCTATCCTGACAGAAAGCCAGACCACATAACATGAATCCAACAGATGCAATCAAGTTCCAAGATTTGTCGCCACCCCAGCACACCAATCCACCCCGGACACAACCGTCACTTCCCCAGCCCCAGTCTACATTGCCAGTCCCATGGTCAACCCAGCACCCTACCCAGGCTCGGAGGAGGACTGCAATGGCTTCCTGCTACAATGCTCGCTTGCCTTAGAGATTTAGCTGCACCGATATCCCACAGAACAAGGAAGAACTTTTTTTTTGTTCATTCTCTCCTTGCTCACCAGACAAGCGCTGCAATGGGCAGAAACAATATGGCACCAAGCTGGACAGGCAACTTAAACACTTTACAACTTACGTGAAGTTTTTGGATGACCCAAATCATCAACTTTATCATATACGTAAAGAAAAAGTGTTCTATAGCTGCCATTAAGTTTCACACTCTAGCATCTTCAAGTGGATAAAATGAGCGATCCCTTCTAAAAACATATTGTCAAGGATTGGAACCAATGTTGTGGCTGCATCTCTCCCTGGGGTTCAAGCGCTTCATCCAGCAGTCCATCTGAGTTGCTTGAAGGATGAGGAGTTGTTTCGATGACTATCTAGCCTTGCAGTCCTCCCTGCTTCTTGGCCAGCCTGTACAAACTGGTACTCCAGAATCAGGCAGCAAACCCATGCAGATTGACAACACTGCGTCTCACGTCAGCTGACCCAGTGACTGTTTGTACTACAGTACTAGTGGACATTACATTGCCCACTGCCCAGTACGACCTACATGTCTCATGGTGAGTCATGTATACTGTCCTAATGTAAGTACATCACCACTTACAACCAATGCGACTCTTACTGCATCTGATTCAGTCACTGCCCTACTCAACTCTGGGTCAGCCAGCAATTTCATTTCTGGCTTGTTACTTGCCTGCAAGTAAAAAACGTCAATCCCCACCCCGTCAGTACCTGGGGTACTGTCATGGATACACCAGGCTTTCCATTCACCATAACTCAGCGCTCTCTCACCCGAATACTAATTACCTGCGCCTGTCCCTTATCAGCGCTGAAATCTCACCAGTATGAAGAGCGCACACCTTCAGTCACTCCTTGTCTGGCTTCACTCATGGATACAGACTGTTTACATGTTCCACTTACCTCAAGTGTCCAAATTGCAAGTCTCCAATGATCTCCAAGCTCTTTGCTATCACATCTCCAGTAAGGACTCTAATCCTCTCCAAACAATCTGTTTGAAAAGATACTTGCCTGTTATTCGACAAACCTGCTCTGTGGTGTGTGCTCTCAGATTCAATCAGCATCCAGTATCCGCTTCACAAATCCTGGTAACAAAAGACTCTAATTATTCATACAATCATCCACAAACTGACTGCTTTACTTACCTGCATTGCCATATTATCATCATCTACAATAAATACCTGTTGGATTCTCTTACTCGTGCCTCTCAGTCTGGTTCTATCACTGTATCTGTAGTATTTGTGCATATTCATTATGTGTGAGTCATGTCAAACAGCTGTGTGCACCAAAGATCCAAATGACACGAGTGCTTTTACCTTTTTCTTTTAACATCCGTTGGTGTACATGGCTAATGATTTGGTGAAGTTTGTATGTAGATTGATGCAAAAACACCATTTTGAGAAGAGTTAAAATGTGTTGTGTGTAGAGTATTGAGAAAAGGAGCCATAGTTTCAGAAATTGTGTGCAAGCAATTATCAAAAATATATGTAGGCTATATAATGAGTATTTTTATAAATGGATTTTCAAAATTTTGCTCTAGGACAATGGTCAAAATCAGCCCCTGCAACATAAAAGTGACTTGTAATATAAAAATAACCACGTCAGCAACAACAACACAGATTACTGTTTTTTCAAACATTTGATATAGGTTGAGGATGTTTAAGGCGTTTTAAAACTTGCTAGTTCTTAACTTCATTAAACATGCATTTATAATCATACAACATATAAAATCAGCTATATATAAGTATTCTCTGAACATGAGTACACTAGACACTAAAGAGACACAAAACATGTTCTTTGTTTTTGAAAAGTGCCCTGGATAAAATCCTACCTTACAGAGGAAAATAATTACTCCCAGTCGCACAATCTTCATTGTCTCCATTAGAAGCAAAATTGTTTGAAAGGTCTTTCGGGTGTTACTTCCCTGTTGGTTTTTAAGATTGTACAGTTATTTAGTGCTTGAGGTGCACAAATCCCCGCACAAGGAACATTTGTTATCTTTTTAGGGGGTGGGGTTGTCTAAGGGTGTGGCATATGGAGTGATGCAATGTGCCTCCAAATACATATTTGCTAGAAAATAAATAAAATTATTAAACTCAAAATTTAAACTACCTGCATTTGTCAGCGAATGAAGGGTACAATATATCAGCATTTTACAATTTAGTACAGTATTTTTATGACTTGACTTTGAACTAAGAGGTCTATGATATCTTAAAGTTGCAGTCCATAACTTTTGGCACTCTAGCAGTTAATAAACAGAACTGCATGCGTCTTGCGGAAGAACATTGTTGCCGAAGCTACTTCTCACTGTTTATGTCTATGACGAGTCACGCAGGTACTGTGCTACTCCGCAGTGGTATGACTCGACCCAGTCTAAAATAGTCAGAATATAAACACTTATAGGTGTACCATAGTGATTCAGGATAAAACAAAAACATAGTTTGGAAAATGGATTCATGTTGTACAAGCTCATTATATAATTTTTGTAAATTTTGAACACAAAAAAGTTATGGACAGTAGCTTTAAGAAACAGGGCAGTTTCTGTTCACACACATTTTTTTCAGCCAGAAACCTGGTGTAAAAATGTTTGGAAATATAACAAATATTTCCACCGAGTGTTTTATTGTGCAAAAATAGAAGTCCAGAAAAAGTACTTTTTAACAGTGTTGTGGAGAAGAATATTCAAGGGGGAAAAAGTAAAACTTTTACACTATATTATTTACCGTTATTTGCCTACACAACATTCTTGTCAAAAGAGCAGTTCACTTCTTTTTTTTTTTTTTTTAATTGCTAACAAGAGTCTTTCAATATTGAAATCACTTTTTCCAAAAATCTTTATACAGTCTGCATTACCATCATGATATGAATCTTATCATGATATGAATCTCTGGCCAAAACTGAATCCGCTGTCAAAACTCTCACACAGTCAGCGAAACAGAAGTCTGTGAGGACTAAACAGTGAATAATTTTTCATTTCTTTTAATGATCGTATCTTCCAAAATCCATAAACTCTTTTGTCATTCATACTCCACCATCTTCAACTACCATTTGTTTTTAATTCGTCTTGATACTATTTTTCCAAGTAAAGTGTACACATTTGTAACACTGCTAGTCATTCTCTTGTACTCGATCCTGCTTCAAAAATTGCAAATGTCACACACACACACACACACACACACGTTTGTTTTTTGTTAATTGTGGGGACATTCCATAGGCGTAATGGTTTTTATACTGTACAAACCATATTTTCTATCGCCTACACCAACCCTACCCCTAAACCTACCCTTCACAGGAAACTGTGCACATTTTTACTTTCTCACAAAAACTCATTCTGTATGATTTATAAGCCTTTTGAAAAATGGGGACATGGTGTAATGTCCTCATAAGTCACCCTCTCCTTGTAATACATATGTCATACCCATGTCATTATTCAAATTTGTGTCCTGATATGTCTCAAAAACACGCGCACACACACACACACACACAGAGACACATAGACTTTATATAATTATGTAGACATTCCATTGGCGTAATGGTTTTATAATGAGCTAATGACATTTTTTAGCCCCTAATCCTAAATCTAACCAGCACATATGTACGTTCATAATAACTGGTGCACTAACATAGTGACTGTAGAGTGTGACTGTTAAATGCAGTTACCTTCCAAGGAGTTTACTGTGGTCAGTGATAACTGCCGTGTACATTCCACTGGATACTAACGCTAACTTTTGGCTCTCGGACACTTGTATAGCAGCATTAGCTTACAGCAGAGCATGTTTCCTGACGCCGTGCACATAATTGTGGGGGATTTCAATCTATGCAGATTTTAAAGCAAAGTGCTCCCTAAATTTTGCACTGTAGCATGTAAAGTGCACTACTGGAAGAGGAACTAACATACTGGACAAGGTCTATACTTACATAACACTGGGCATACACATAACACGCTTACATAACACTTACATAAAACTGGGCTACAGAGCTAGACCATTACCACACCTGGGTCGGTCTGTCTCTGCTCTTAATCCTGGCATACACCCCCCTCAGGAAAAGTGCTCTTACCACCTCTAGGACTGTTAAAACATGGCCAGATGGAGCCTCTCAGCAGCTGCAGGACTGCTTTGACAGAACCAACTGGGATATTTTTGAACACCTGGACCTCAAAGTGTTTACAGATACTGTCTTGTGTTACATAAAGAACTGCACAGACATTGTCACAGTGGACAAACACATCCGGGCCTATCCCAATCGGAAACCCTGGATGACCAGGGAGGTCCAGCGGCTGCTAAAGGAGAGCAACATCGCCTTCAGGTCTGGCGACAGTTCAGCATCTCACCAACTTCAGGTCTGGCCTCAGAGCTGCTGAGGGTGACGCCTCGCTGGCAGAGGAGCTGAACCTCTTCTTTGCCCGCTTTGAGGTGGAATCACACGATACAGCCATACAGCACCCAACGGCCCACAGCAACTGCAAATTCACCCTCTCTGTGGAGGAGCATGAGGTGAGGCACACGTTGAGGGCCATCAACCCCAGAAAGGCTGCAGGCCCTGACAGCATCTCCGGACGTGTGCTGAAAGACTGTGCAGACCAGTTGGCTGGGATCTTTACTAGAATCTTTAACAAGTCCCTATCCCTGTCTGTTGTACAACCCTGCCTGAAATCCTCCACTATAGTCCCTCTGCCCAAAAGACCATCCATTACCAGCCTTAACGATTACCGGCCAGTAGCACTCACCCTTGTGGTGATGAAGTGCTTCGAAAAACTGGTACAGAGACATATTCTATCATTTCTACCCCCCACCTTTGATCCACATCAGTTTGCCTACAGGGCAAATAGGTGCACAGAGGACGCTGTAGCTGTAGCTCTTCACATTGTGTTGACCCACCTGGAGCAGCAAGGGAACTACGCTCGGCTCCTCTTTGTGGACTACAGCTCTGCGTTCAACACCATCATCCCCCATATACTGGTGTGTAAATTGTTGGACCTGGGTCTGCCTAATTCCACATGTTAGTGCCCATTCTCACACCCACCCCAAAAGCCTTGACTGAGGCAAACACAGCTTTTATTATCCTGTTGACAGAAGCCGCTTACCTTCTTCCTCTGTTGGTTCGGCCTATCTTCCTTATCCTCCTGCTCCGCTGAACTTCCTACATCTTCCAGCTCCCCGTTGGTTGTCAATGTCCCTGAAATCGGTTCCACTGCCATATCACTGGCCCACCAATGAGGGAGATAAACAAAATGTGCAGTGGTGGTGGGTCCCCAGGAGAGGTTTGAGAAGCACTGGAAAAAAGATGCAAATGAAAAGTTTGATAGTCATAGCATTATGAAAGGCAGTTACTGTGAATGAAATGCTTATATAGATCAGGGATGTCCAATCCTGCTCCAGGAGGGCCACTATCCAGCAGAGTTTAGCTGTAGCCCTAATTAAATGCCTGAACCAGCTTATTCAGAAGGCACTGTTGAGGACTTTGCGCAGCAATTCTTGGCAGTTTGAAGAAGCAGACAGAGACTATAAAGCACATCTTGCCTCAGCGTGGGCCTTCTTCTAGACCCCTGAGAGCCCAAGCTCCACCTGCTTGTCGCCAAGGGCAGCCCCATGTGAAGGCTGCACCAGCCCCGCAACAGCCTGGATCGGCATCCCAGCCTCAATGGTCGCAGGAAGGTGGCACCGCCTGCTTGTCATCAGGCCACCAAGAACCTCTCGTGAGGCTTCAAAGCGGACCTGAGATGGGTGACCCAGGGACGGAGAGACTGCGGACTCATGTTCTCCCCAGCCATCAGAGGGAGGAGTGAATTTTACATGGTCAATAAAAGAGCAATTTCCTCTTTTCTTTTGGGTGATACACACACAGTGTTCATGGCCCTCATTTTCACGACGGCCAGGCATTGGGAGTATTTGCACCAGAACCTTGGTGGACATGAACATTTCAGCTCCCCGTGTTCTGATGCAATAGGTCTGCGCAGAGCGGGTATGTGTGATGAGTATCAATGAGGCGCAGCCCCCTCCAACCATCACCAACCACCTCCACACAAAGGGTCCCAGGAGCAAGGTAGGTGTTTTAACATGCCATCCGCCATGAGAATTACTCAATGGCGGGACATGGCATCTCCCTGCACCCCCTCGGCCCCAAACTACCCACCTTGGGTGCACCAGATGTGGTTCCGCTAGTGGCACTGGATACGGAGCCTGGATGCGTTGTTTGTCATTTCCAGTCCATCACACTGGCTCATCAGGAGCAATCCAGTGTTCAGCTATCCGATTCAGTTCTACAGACGCCCACCCAGATATTACAGCGGCGTTCTTTCTACCCTCAGTATGAGGCGAGAATGGTGCTGTCTTTTAGGTGAAGATCGCCGTCGTCCTAGCAAAGTACGTGATAGTGCCTGTCCCTCTGTCTGAGATGAAGAAAGGGGTTTTAGAGCCCTTCATCATACCCAAGAAAGGAGGTGGGTTGAGACCAATCTGAATCGGACCCTGTACAGGCCTCCCATTTAAGATGGTCACACAAAAACACATGATCTCATGTGTCCAACATCAAAGATTGGTTTGTGGCGATAGACCTGAAGGACATGTACTTTCATGTTTTGGTCCTTCCTTGCCACAGGTCATTTTTACCAGTTTACCGTTGAGGGCTGAGCATACCAATACAAAGGTCCTCCCTTTTGGGTTGTCCCTCTGTCGCCTCGCATCTTCACGAAGGTCGCAGAGACTGCTCTTGCCCCATTAAGGGAGGTGGGCATTCACATACTCAACTACCACTCGATGACTGGCTCACTCTCGAGGAGTTGTTGTGTGCTCACAGGGACTCCAGGAAGCCCCTAGCCCGATTGGGTCAACTGAGAAAAGAGCAAGCTCGCCCCAATGCAGAGCATCTCTTTTCGCGGTGTGGAATTGGACTTGATTGCCATGAGAGCACATCTTTCGCAAGACCGTGCACAGATCAATGCTGAACTGCATGAAACTGTTCAAGCACAAAACAGCAGGCACTCACTGAAATACTTTCAAAGGCTCCTGGGGCACATGGCATCCTCGGGCACGGTCAATGCTGCTGGAGTTGATGCATCAGCAGTGACTGAAGCTGCAGAGAGCCACTTACATCCTGGGCAACCTCAATCACGCAGGTGATGAACTCTAATGACAGGCTACGCTCCGTGGAGAGTGGAGACTCCATCCCCAGGTGGTCCAGCTGATCTGGAATCGATTCCGAGGAAGCCCAGGTAGATCTGTTCACCACTCCCAGGAATCCTCCCCAGGAATTCTCCTGGTATTCCCTGACCGAGGAGCAGTGACAGATGCACTGGCTCACGGCTGGCCCTGGGGCCTGTGCAAATATGCATTTCTCCAGTGACAATAGTAGTCACTGGTCAGCTTATATATGCTTTTAAAACATATTTTATGACATGACAAAAAATGCATCAAGATTGTGTATACTGAATAAAAATCTTTCCACTCTTTTAAAACAATAAAAATACAATGCAGTGCATAATACAATGCAAGTTATATGTTTCAAATCACCCTTGTGTACTTACAGCATTCTTACCTAAGGAAGTACAGGGTAATAAAAGGCAACTACATGGGTTAAGGTTAGGTTTAAGGGTAGGTTCAGGGTTAGTACCTAGTTATTACACAGTTATTGTAATCACTGTAATAAGTACATAGTATGTACATGTGGAACAGGACTGTAAAATAAATTGTTACCAATTTGTCACATTGGAAAATATACATTACTTAACCTACGTATTGTAAGTGATACAAAATTCATTATAAGTATAAATGTACAGTATCTTTCCAGTGTGTTAGCAAAAGGTGTTATGAAGATACAACACGGCCATGAGGTTTTAATGCTAGAACAGATGTTCTCAATGTGAAATGTTTGAAAAGTGCATTTTGGATGATCTGTTGAGATTAGTAGCCTTCAAAGAGTTTTGCAAATTTACCACCTGCTTGTGAAAAACATTACCAAAGCTATTAAATAAACTAGACCGGAAGAGACTGGCTAATCATCATGTCAGACGATCGACCACAGTTTCGTTTTTATGTGTTCTGTGGTGTTATCTAA